>JARHVA010002277.1:1925000-2032500 GCA_037957365.1 Torreya grandis
GATAAGAAATTAGACATAATGAGATGATGAATGTGATCCTTTATGTAGTAAGGAGGTCTAGAAATGAAGGGTAAAGCCCTAATTGATATTTGTCAAATTTACAAGAATAAGATGCTATAAATACTCAATTTTAGTAAGTTAAAAAGGTGTAAAAGAACACCATGAATATACAAACTCGCCAAGAGATGGGTTATATAGATCATTGTATATTTTTAAGCATGAGAAGATAATTTATCTACCTTTGTTTTATGATGCATTAATATATAAGGGGTATCAATAATCTTGCATGAACTAAAAATGTGTAGAGGAATGCTCATGTCAACTAATGGGTGTGTTTGTAGTGTTATTGTGGTATGGGATTATCCTTATGAATTCATGGGAAACATTATTAATTTAACTCTTATAGGACATCAATAACTCCATTGGACCAAAAGAGGGAGTTTGGATCAACAAGACAGATGGAGTTGATGAGAAGCAATTTTTTACATCACTAGTTTTAAGAAAGAAATTATCGGCTTTAGGAGGGTTAAAATGATAGCATAATTTATTAAAAGGAAATTTTGATTGCACACTTAAAATCCTCTGAAAACTTTTAAATGCATTTTTAGAAACATGTCATTTCAAGCTCGTATGTAAAATATATGGCCTCCAAAAGTTGTTGAACATTTTATGGTGACATAACCACCAAGAGGGGGAGGGGAGGATAAGGGACAAGAGGGTGGGAGGAGATTTTGAAATATTAATTGGTGGTTTTGAAACAACCATGGAGATTTCATAATTTTTCGAATGGTTACACAATCACCACTCTATGCAAATTGTTGGTTTTATTTGTGTTAATTGTAAAAATAAAGTATAATTCTAAAATGATGAGTTTACTAATGTTGAACATTTTCAAGATGTTTGCGAGTTCGAAGTGCACCCCCAAAGGTAGAAATATTCATATAAAGATATGATTCCATTAATTATGAGTAGCTACAATGGGGATAGCAAATGTGAGAGAGTGAAATGTTACTAGGAAGTTAGTGTATGTTCTAATAAAGAATTAGTATATCGAGTCTATAGAGAGACTATAATGTAATTAATCCTTCTTCATAGTTATAAGGAGTGTGTGCGAAAAAGGTCACTAATAAATTAGTGTATGTTTCAAAAAAGATTCGAGTCCATTGAAAAATTATAATGTAATTAATCTTTCTTCGTAGTTATAGCATGTGTGAGTGTGAAAAAAGTTACTAAAAACTTGGTATATGTTTCAAAAAAGAATTGAATCCATTGAAAGACTATAATGTAATTACTATTCCTTCATAATTATAAGAAATGTGAATGTGAAAAAAATAACCAAAAAGTTAAATATATGTTTAAAAAAGAATCGAATCCATTGAGAAACTATAATATAATTAATAAGTGTGATTGTGTTGTGCCAAATATATGTTCAATAACACTATGTTCAATAAAAAGTGTTGAATTTGAGTTACATGGATAAAGTTGGATCCCTAATTATATCTAGGTCATATAAACAAATACGGCGGCATGCTTTAAATAATGCTAAATAATTTTCAAGGGCTAATCTATAGGCTTCGTGACTATCCTCATAAGATCGGCTTCGTGTCGGTGATAATACTGATTGGCATTTCGATTGAATTGTTTAATATTCTTATTTACTATTAATTACTACATTTCTTAATTGATGTTAATCTCCCTGATTCTTTCAAATTCTTTAAGAGTCGATGGCTATTTTATTTGCGGCACTATGCCTTTCGATTACCATACAAATGTAGATTATGAACCTAGATTATCTCATAAGAGAGAGATCACGTCATTATGGACAGCATAAAATAATATATGCATGGCATATCGACGAAGATATCGAGATAAGCTTACAACATGTTGGGCTTCCGTGCACGAACGTATGTATATACATGACTCTTTATAGATCAACTGGATGATAAAGAATCTGGGTATGTATAATATAAGCCGGAATTCATGGAATTCTAAAATTTTGAACCGACTTGCCAATGTGGGATAACTTGATATGGACATAGCAGCTCGTCCGGTAAAAGCCATACGCTGATATTAACAGGATAACACGTCCTAATCAACAAGTTGGAAAATGATATGCAGAGTTGAAGTTCATCTGTATTTCTTCACAAATCGACATGCACGGCTATAAATTTAGCGTGGAGTAATGGCTCTTTGCTATATTTTAATTCGTGTTTGTGTGTTTTAAGTAATCCATGTTGTGTTTTAATATAAAGCTTATACCGTGGGAGATGGTCCAGGGTTCATATTTTATTTGATTTATGGATCACGTATGTTTTGAATGATATTTTTTTAATAAGATAGTTTAGATCATTAAATTCGCCCGTGGTTATTTGAAAAAAAAACTGATATTTTTTTGTAATGTAGATTGCGAGAATTTAATATTTTTAGTTTTTTTATTTTAAAATATATATTTTTAATAATTTATTTATTTTTATTGAAAAATGCATTTTATTAAATAAAAAAGATTATATAAAATAAAATACAACTAGTCATACAAAAAAGATGGTTGGAAAAATGACATCCCATAATAATTTATTTAAATATAATATTTGAAAAAAAAAAAAAAAAACTTAATAAATAGTAGTTCTTAGGAATCTACGACTCACTCTCATAGTTCCCCCACTCAAGGTATCAATGAGCAAGAGTATGTGATAGAATTGGCAACTAGTTGGGTTTCCATCACCAGCTATTCTTACTTTCTAACAAGAGGTTTTTTTTTAATAAAAATGATATAAAGCCCTAGAGAGGCTTGATTCTAAAGATATGTCCCTCGACACTTGTAATCTATGAATTGTTATTCATGGATTGTTTGGGTCTTACAAATTCAGCGCAAAAATACGTGGTGAAAGATTTCAGGAAAAAGTTTATAGATATGGACTTTATTGCATGCAAAAGGTTAAGGTGGTGAAATTCCTTCTTTGTGTTGTCAATAAGGTGATATGTCCTAACAGTTTAGTCTTGACAAGCAATCATGACCTCGGTTGTGGTGACCTTATTACAATTATTTCTTTAAAATGGCATCCACACTTTGTGGATTTTGGATATAACCCTTCGCATCGTATCATATGGGTCCTATAAACACTATTTTATGATTATATAGCACCTCAGTCTTGGACACTTGGAAAAAATCAAACCTTAGTTGTTCCTCTTAGTTTTAGACCTTTCACAATTCCACAAGTATCACATCTACTCTATCTTGTGTCCCTTAACCTATATATTAGTTTGACCAGTCTTATGTTGATGACATAGACCTTCTCTCTTGCCCAGAATGATTGAAATGTACTTATCTTCCACCTCTGCAAATTATGAGCCTATACATATCTTCTCGCTCCGTAGACACTAACATCTAGGATAGACACTAGTGTTGATGTGAGTGTCCCAACTTGACACAATTGTCTAGTGCCCTAAAGTCATTCAATTCACAAATGAAACATATCCTAATGGTCAACATAAATGCTTTAATCCGAGTTACTTAAACCTAAGTGATACCAAAGTGAAAGATATTAAACCTATATCTACTCCTTGGTAGCGTAAATGAATTATTACACCAGGTTCATAATGGGGAGATATATATGACCATCTATTGGACGAAATCATATGATGATTTTTCCTCTTCGAAAATTCTAAAAATACTAAAAAATAAAAATATTCACAACTCCAAAAGCATTTTTAGCACCTATTGTAGATGCTAATTTTGTTTACGCTACCTAATAAGTGTCTTTATATTTCATAATCCCCTTCATTTATTATCCACCACCATTACTTACAGTTATTCATGGTAATTAATTTGTTGATTACCATTTACCCCCTTTACAACCTCCCAAATATCCAAAAATCTATTAAAAATCCATATATATCTAATTTATTCCTCCATCCTAACAAGTTGTCATCAATGAAAATCCCATTAAACAACTTAAACAAACTCCTAACCAAATTAGGCTACTTTTAAAACCACCTTAGACATGTTTTTCAAAGAAAATATATACTAGTTAACGATCTTGCACGATGATCGTCAATTTTGTTTGATCAATGATGATTATTTATACATAGCCTCAAATCATTTAAACAATATCAAAACTACATCATAAGGTTGACATAATGCCCATGAGATGAATCATGCTTAAGAGACCTTGTGACATAAAAATTACGCTAACTTATTGATCTATATCTAAGCTTTGAATCCTTGGTATTACTCTTTAGAAGTCAGAACACACCACCAATCCATATTACCACCAAGAAACATTTTAAGATTAGTATTGTACTTCATTTTTAGCATAATTTTGTTAGTTATTTTATGTTGTGCATCAATATAATTAATTTTTTCCTTAGGCTACCTCTATTTTCCTTAGAATTCATTTTCATAAATCATAATCCAATTGCTTAGGCTTTTGGGAAATTTGAGTAGAATTGATGTCAATCGATACCTGATAAAATTAGTATTGATTTGTCTGAATTGACATCAATACCTATCAAAACCATTTAGTTGTAGAATCACAGCCTATTTCTATGGATTTTTCCCATAGTCCTAGTCTAATCTAATTACTTTTCTTCTTGTAAACATGGAATCGATATTTATATGACCATTCCTAGAGAATCTCATGAAATACTCAACATTTTTTATTTACTTATTGTTCCCTAACCTCTCATATGATAAAATATGTAACAAACCTATCAACCCAGTTGTCCCAATTAAACCCTATTCAACACAATGGGAACTACCCAAGTTCACGAAATTTTAAAAGGACCTTCAATGACATATGGGGGCCTTTAGACATGCTTGCTATCTTATAGCCCACAATGATCTTCTCCTCTTGAGAAGATTCCCCATGTCACTAGCTGGACCAACTTTATATTGGTATATTTCTATTCCATAACACTCTCTATTTTATTTTGTCTAGTTAGCACAAATATTCATAGAACACTTTTCAATCAATATCACAAGGAAGATAACCATCACTGATTTATATGCCATTAGACAATTTAAAGACTAATCAATTGTATATTTTATGGCAAGATGGTAGGGGCTTATAAACTAGTTATCATTTTCCTTCCCTTAGATAGAGTTGATCAAACTTTTCACCAGGTCATGTGCAAAACACATTTCATCCATGCTTGAGGTCCAATATTTCAATAGCTTTGATTAAGCCTTTATCATGGCCCATAAGTTACATATTTGAGACCTAAAAGAAGGAATGTTCAAGTTATAAAATAAAAATGATAAACTTGATCCTTATAAGGGGTTTAATAACTCTAAATCAAAAGCCACAATAAACATTGTTGTCCTAAAATCAGCTCTTCCATAAAAAACAAACAAACCAAGTTTTTATACTTCTATGACACAACCACAAAAAACATTACCATGATTTCTACCTAGACAATACAAACCCTTGGGAGAATCTTATGCTTCCATCCTAGACAAACTTTTGAAAGTGTCAATTATTGAGATCCCTCCAATCAAACTTATTGATGACTCTTATCCTAAACCTAATTGGTATGAAGAGAGTGACTATTACACTTACCATTGTGTACCTAGTCATGAGATCAACAGATGTTGGTATTTCAAGAGATTCATATAGAACATTATTGATTGAAGAGAACTATAATTAGACAATCTAAGTTATCCTTAAAACCAATCCCTTGATATCTTTAGAAAATTGTTCCCAAATCATCCATCCTCATCTAATTATGTACAAGAAAACATAAAAAATGTCCAAGATCAGGAAGCCTATGTAATAAACACCATTTCCAATCATCTTCTACTTAAATAAGTTGGTATCACACTCAAGTCATCATCTAAAGTAACAAAAATTATAGACCTCCTTACATGAGATATCCTAAAATAACCTGAGCTAGTTAAGCCTATTCCTATCATTCATTCAAACCTCCTTGATCTCATTACATGGGATCTTCCAAAGGAGGTGCCATATAAACATTCTCAAGACCACTTTTAAAAAATATCAAAGATTAAAGGATCATTCTAGCCACATGGGATAAGTACCTTGGTGTGCCAAAGGGTAAAACCCTATAACACCCACCTATAAGTCTTGAACTCCCTCAAACATCCAAAAATGAATGTCCTCATAAAGACATCCCTGTAATTTCTAACAGTGCTAAAAAGGGAAGATGATCATGCCTCAAGTTCAAACTAAGCCATCCATATTAGGACCTCGTACTTATTCTAAACTATAGATCACAATTATAGAACCATCTCTCAAAAGACCTAATTTAGCTCAAAAACTTCCCACACTAACAACACTAACACCCCATATCAACCCCTTGAGTTCTTATTACCCCAAAAGCTTATTTAAGATACCTATATCTCCTTTTAAAACCACTTGTACAATCAATATGAAAAACTAAGGCACAAAAGTAAACATGGTCCAAAAATTAACACCTCAAAAAATGATAAAATCCCACCAAGACCCATTACAAGGATCATATTCCACCAACTTTGATCAACTTATGCAAACTTCCATCATTGTGTTACCACCCATTAAGCTTATTGACCCTCATATCCAAAAACTAGCATGGTACAAGGGAAATAAGTTATGTGCCTATAATAGGATACTAAGACATGATATTGAGAGCTATAATGCTTTCAAAGCCATAATATAGGATATCTTGGAGGAATATTACCTCTTAATTGAAAAATCTTGTCTTGATCCTTTCCTTGACTAAAATGCTAAAGCCACAACTATCTCTCAGACTAACATGATGTATACCTTAAATCCTTTATGAGAAAGATCAAAACAAACATAAAATAGCATGTTTAATATCCATGACTCCATCTATGACAACCCTCTTTCCAACATCCCCACCAAGTCCTCTAAATAGAAGTGACTTGGAAATTTCAACAAACCATCCACTATTAGAAATCAACACAACAAAAATAGCCGCACAATCTCAAGAACAAGGCCCCAAAACCCATAATCCAAATGAATACAAAAATTGCATATCAAAAGCTCCTACCTCAACTAAATAAACCCCCCAAACATCTATTCCAAAACCAAAAGTATCCATTTTAAGGATAACTCATAATAATAATTCCTCAAAATTGATATAGATATTAGTTTCAAAACATCTCCACCAACTACATGTGAATATGTCATTATATGAACTTATCTAAAAATATAGACAACACCAGCAAGCTGTGATAGAGGCACTACATTCCATCTTGATACAACCATATGAACCCCAACCTCTACTAGATTTTATTAGATCTTTATAGACATCCTCATCCATTACCTTCCATGATTTTGAAGTATCCCCACTATAGCTTGAAGACTAGGATCCCCATCTATTTATCACTACCCAGGTTAATTGAATAACAATCAAAAGGCTTAATATTAATAATGGGTCTAGCATAAACATCATCTCATCACACATTTTAAAACAACTCCAGTTATGAAAAACCATCATATCCCTAGCTATCCTATGAGCCTTTAATGACATGGTATATCTTACATTAAGTACTATCATATGTATCCTCCCTAATCTATATTATGTGGTAGAAGGGGAATTTCAATATAAAATCCTACTAGGATGTCCCTATATCCATCTTATGCATTGTGTCCCCTCCACCTTGCATCAATGCCTTAAGTATGAGTATGAAGGCCAAATCCACATTATTCGAGTAGATGCTCATCCATTCAAAACATGAAATTTAACCTATCAACCTCATGATGTCTTAATCTATAAAAAGAATCGACCCCATCATAATTAAGTGAGGCATCTTCTAGTTTAACAATCCCCTCATCATGCATTTCTAATGATTCCTTTGACTCTACACTTCAACAACTCTCACTAGTGGAATATTAGCTATTAATGCTTAATACCATGTCTACTCCTCATGAATATGGGTACCCAAAAAAATAACACCTCTATTATACCAACCTTAAATAGTTCATCACATTTAGTTCTCCTCACCTCTGTAATCATTTAATCTATGGATGGATCGATCAATCCCCTTTATATCATGAAAATCAACCTCATAGAAAATTATTTTACTCAAATTTTCTTTCCTTGACAAGCTACAGTTTGCATAGACTTATTTGTACTAGTGTGATTGGAATGGATTCAACATATGATGTTATAATTAAGAATTTCATAATGTCACTATTATCACTCAATTTTTCACCCTCGACAAAGTAGTTCAGCTCTTCTCTAAATTTAGTGAAACATTGGATTACGTCTAGGCTTGTGGGTTGCTTATAACATAGGTAAACCTCTAGAGTGAAAGGGCTAGCTCTCTAGATTTATCTTTGATAACTTATCACTTATACTAATTGATTTCTTGGATGAAAAGAGATAATTAAAAATTAAAATGACATATTTTAATGAAGTGACACACCAAGTTCATCTCCATGAGACTACCATTAACTTGCATTATGAAAGATGAATCAAAAGACTAGCTACAATATCCTATATTACTCTAACATAAGTATTTAAAACATTAATGTGGTATGCAATTCACTGGTGAAAGAGCAAGAGGTAGAATTATAGACACTAGTGATATTTACTAAAATTAGAGATAGACAAAGACACTACTATACTTCATGTGACATGTTAGAGACTAGACTACTTGCACAAAACATGAAAGAGTAAAGTGAATACAAAGATAGATGATTATGACTTATCATTAAATTATGTACTACTTCACATACTTATAAAAGAAGTTATGAAATCAAAACTAGCTTCTAATATTTATTTATAGGAAAACATCAATATTTAAATGAGTAGGAATTCTCCATACTATACATGAATTCTCTTCATAATGCGAAAATAGTTTGAATATATAGAGCATAGGAGAGGAGAGAGAAGGAGTGAAGTTGAATAGTCACAAGGCCAAGTTTCAAGGCTTATAAGCCAATTATAATGAAATAAAAGAGAGTTACAAAATGGGTCATGAGAAACCTCTTATACAAGTGTCTATCTAAAAAATGACATATTTCTTGAAGTTGGTGTAGAGACACTCCATGGTTCTTCTTGAAACTACCTAGTTGATGAGGAGGTCACTAACTATCCAAAACTATTTTATAAATCATTGATACATATAATCTAACTTAGGAAGGTCAAAACATTTTTTTTGAAGTCATTGTACACTCCTCAATTGATGATCTTATCTTTGTTAATTATTATTCACTTCTTGTAGTCACTCATTAGCTTACTAGACCTATATTCACACATTTTTCACTTATGTGACTTGTATATTCTCATGAATATTCATTGTAGGGCTATGAGACAACTAATCAAGACCTATTTGTCTACCATATTGTAAAATAGACCTTAAAGGGTTCAATATTAAACTTCTCACAATCACACTTCGGTAGATACCCTCTTCTCACTATTATGTCCAATACTACCCACAATGACCAAATTGGCAGGGGATATTTCATGAATGAATAAGGTGATAATTTATGATGAGTTTGAATACATATATAAATTCCTTCCATAATGACTTTCATTCACCAATCCCCTTCTACATGATGAATTCAACTCAAATCTTGTAGAAGACATAAGAGTAGTCATGTCCATACAAGTGATAGTATAAAATAACTAGATGTAAATGATACTAGGAGAGTTTTAAATGGATCAAAAAAACTTTTTAAGTCAATTATCCCCTCCTAGATGCATTTGCATTAATATCTTATTCATCGAGTTCTCATAAGGGTTTTAGGTCATTTAGGTTTTTAACAATGATTCATAAAAGTTAGAACCTTAATAATCAAAATAATGCCACTAAGTTTGAGTTCAATACCCCCCTCAACTATCTATAATTTATTGAGAATCCATGCACACTATCCATATAGATATGAGAAAAATAAATTGGCTTCTCAATTAATTATTTGTATTCTGAGTACCTCTAAGGTAAATTTACAATTAAAAGACCAATCCTACATTGTTATATATAAACTAATATATAAAATCAACCTTATGATATCCCATGAATGTTATTAAATTTCTTGAGAAGATCATATGGTCATTATATTGATGTTAGAAGTCATGAGGGTTAATGCCTAGTTCTAGGCCTAATAGGCATAAACTATGTCTGACTATATATAATCAGTTCTAAATGTTTCCTTCCAATGGATATAAAAACTCCTCAAAAAAAAATTCATCCAATAAAACTCTACACATCATCTAACACTCATTAAAGAGTCTGACATTCATCACTTCACCATTCATAGACTAGATTTGTAGTATTTCCTTGACTATGAAGTGCCCCCTATTTGATATAAAACATAAGACACTTACCCTATTAGTAAAACTTAAAGGATACCATGTGGGATTTTTATAGGTCATGTTGACCTTTTATACCAAGTCTCAAAAATATATCACACCTAAAGAGGCCTTAAAACCTCAAATCCTTAAGACTATATTTTATGACTCTGGTTGTGCGCAAGGCTGGCTGAGAATGATGTCATAAGCCAGTTGCTCAACCTTCTCTATGTATTTATTTCAATAATATCAGGTAAATTTATTTTATAATCTATATGAGAGTGATTTAAATTTTTTCATCCACTTTACATCCCTATCTACCATTAAAACTTCCACTTTTCAATAGCTTAGACTTGTTTATGTACTGAGTCAAACTGTAGGTGTTCATTAGGTCTAAGTTGAAAGGTTCTTGAAGGTTATGATATGTTTTGGGGCATTGCATTATACACATTTAGTTTATTCTAAGGTCAATAGGCCATTACACACTTGAACGTATCATTTTGGGCTTGAAATCTTGTAGTCATTCCTTACCATTAATGCACTAAGTGTCATTTTCAATGTTCAAGGTTCATTCAGTCTAATGGCACTGTATCTTCTGAGTGTTTTCATTGGAAACTTAACTGGATTAAAACCCCACTCAACCACTAGTCTCTCTTGACCTAGAAACTTACTCTTATGTTCATATTCTACCTCTAGGTTTAGGCTACAAGGAGGAAACCATTAGACTTAAATAGACCCCATCGACCTTCATCAATAGAAAGGCATTTTAAAGAGTAGAAACCTTATTTAAAGAGGTTAAAGTAAAACTTCTCCTTAAGAAACTTTCTCAATTTTGCACTTATCTTCTAGTTTATGGAAATTGATATCAATGTATTTGATCCTATATTGAGTTTTAATGTCCTACCATATAAATAATTAGAATATGAGACCTATCTCATGGTTAGGCCCAAAAATTGCATTTGTTGAATCTCTTTTAGATTTCACAATATCTCAAGTCTCTATGGTATTCATGTAGGAATAGTGACTATGTAAAGTATTGGACTATCTCTCCTACTAGTATATCATGATGTCTTATAATGTCAATTGTATATCAAAATAGGTTTATTTCATTACATTATCAACCTTCAACTATTCTCAAGACATCTTATCAATCAACCTCTATTGACTACATAGTCATAGTCATGTGGACTCATTAGGTCCTTAGCTTATCTACCTTCCTTGTCTTTGAGTACCTTAAATATATATTCAATACAAAACCTTAATGTATAAAATAAATTCAATATTATATGGGGGTGAACATAGGTGTATTAATTTTCCCTAGATCCACCATAGGAGATGAAAATTTATCATTACCAAAACATTATTTTGCAAACTTCATTCACATTCACTTCTAGCACAAGAGAGTGATCTTGTTCATTCCTTCATATCCACACATGACAAATAATTTGAATTCAACATGAGAGGATGAAAATTCTCTATAGGTATACATACAACACTTGTTTCACATAGATCAAAGCAAATAGATGAGAAAATCAAGCTATTGAGGTTGTGCAAACAACTTAGAGGTGCTAACAATCTTAGTGATTGTTCATATAGTATGGATCATCAAAATTGAGACTATGATCATGAAATAGAAGTGCACAGGGACCCCTAAGATCCACCATGTTCATTCACTTCAACTCTTCTTCTTCTATCCATACCAACAAAAAACTATTTGACATTCTTGACTTGTCCAAGGGAGTGACAAGAGAGAGAAACTAGTTTTTGCCATTTTAAAACTTATTGAAGTTTCTTGAGACTAGAAAAGACCTATGAGGATCTCCATATACCTTACTAAATACTTCACATGTGTCATATTTGTCATAAATTTCATACAACATTAGAAACTACCCTTTTTTTAATGATATTCTTATTATTACATTAGACCTAAAACATTTTAGTTTAAAAATAGTTTTCTACAGACTTCATTGACATTCACTTATAGAACAAGAGAGTTATCTTGATCATTCCTTCATATCCACAAATTCTAAACCATTTTAATTCAACATGAAGAGGATGAAAATTCTCTATAGGTCTACATACAACACTTGGTTCACATAGATCAATGCAAATAAATGAGAAAACTGAGCCATTGGGGATGTAAAAATAACTTAGAGGTGCTAAAAATATTAGTAATTATGCATACAATATAGACCATAAAACTTGAAACTATGACCATGAAATGGAAGTAAACATGGGCCCCTAACTTCCACCAAATGCATTCACTTCAACTCTTCTTATCCTATCTGTACCAATGGAAAAATGTTTGACCTTCTTGACCTATCCAAGGGAGCGATAAGATAAAGAAACCAAATTTTCCCAATTTTGAACCTATTGAATATTCCTAAGACTATAAAATACCTATGGGGATATCTAGAGAGCTTCCTAAAACCTTCACATGTGTTAGATGTGTCATATAGTTTGTACAACATTAGGAACTTCCCTTTTTCCAAGTGGTCTTCTTATTATTACATTGGACCTACAATATTTTAGTTTAAAAATAGTTTTCTAACATTCCTTATTAGGAATTCCATTAGGTTTAGCCTTAGAATTTTTCCTATTGGTGAAGTTTATGAACTCCCTTAGAGTGATCAAAAAGTGGCTGAAAAAAGAGATAAGAAAGAATTAACAAATGTGACAAGGCTAAAACATATTATATTACCTCATTTAGGACCATGGCAAACATTTCAAACCTAGAATGACCCTATTAAAACATTGAATTTGTAATTGGTTTGACCTAATTTGTCTTATGGTGTAATTTGGTCTATAATCACACTAAGTGATCTTAAAAACCCACATGAAAAACATAGTTTTGGTTTCAAAAAATACTTTCAAGATTCTCATATTCCACATCTTCACATTGGTGCCTTATTATCACTAGTCGACACCACTTTGGATATAAATGGAGATCTGTCATCATCAACACCTAACTCTCCTTCAAAAATCAATGATGTCATATCCATCTTGCCTATCATTTTTTTTTATCAATAATGTCAACCTAGGGCCACTCACATATCAATATAATCAAAAAACTAGATATTTTCCCATAACTTTGTTCTCCCTTAGTTCACATTCTTTAATGTCAAAATGATGACTCTATCTTAGATTATATAAGGTAAGGAGATTTGTAACCTATGAAATTCCCTTCAACTTGAAACTCCTAGTTTCAAAAATGAAGTTATCATCAATATTAATAGAGGGACACAAGAAGTCCCATAAAATATCAAATGTAGTCAATCCTTAGATTCCAAAGAACACTAGGATTTCACTACATTCTTATCTGATCATATCTAGTCTTTTTCCTATTCTTATAGATATATTCCAAGTATCAACCCCACTATAGTTTTCCACAACATTATCACCATCCTTGAAGCTAAAGTAGTAAAATAAAAAATCTAAAAGATGCACCTATGTGTGGCACTTCTATTTAAGGAAGAATTGCAACATATTCAATGAGTTAATTTTATTCAACCTATTGATTACCCTCAATGGGTGTCTAACATTATGCTTGACACAAAATCAACCAGGGGGTTATGCCTTTATACCAATTTTTATGACCTAAATCTTGCATATCCTAAAGATGATTTTACTCTACCTAATATCAATTACCTTGTAGACCTCACAACCATCTATGAAATGTTATGTCTAATGAATGGGTTCTCTAGGTATAATTAAATCCTTATTACCTCTGAATACAAACACAAGACCTCCTGTAGTACTCCATAGGGACATTTATTTTATAAGGTCATACCTTTTGGTTTAAAAAATGTGGGGGAAACCTATCAATGTGCCACAACCTACATATTTCATAACCTAATCAATAAAATTATTGAAGATTATGTGTATGATCTCATTAGTAAATTTAAACTCTATAAGGACAATCTCTCTATTCTTCATGTAACCTTTTCTCATTTAATCAAATACTAAGTCCATCTCAATCCCAACAAATATGTTTTTAGAGTCTTGTTAGTCAAGATTTTGGGTTTTATTATCTCCATCCAAGGAATCAAAGTCAATCTAGATAAAATTAAGTCCATTTTTTAAATGCCACCCCCATCTACTCTTAAGTAGATTTGTATCCTATAAGGGGAATTATAGTCTATTCAGTTCTTTATCTCATAGTTATTAGATCAATGCCATTTATTCCATCACTTTAATAATAAATACATCTAGTTCATATGCAATGCAAATTGTCAAAAAGCATTTGTTACTCTTAAGAACTATCTTCATTCTCCCCTATCCTTGTTCCTCCTGATGAGGGCTGACTATTTTACTTATACATATCAACTATAGATCATGCCTTATGAACCATTCATACCCATCAATATGAGTAGCATGAAGAGAAAGTGGTTTATTACATAAGCTTCACTCTTATTGAATATGAGATTTGTTATACAAATATGGAAAAACTATGTCTAGCCTTGGCCTTTGTAGCTTCTAAGCTTCATCATTATTTTCTTAATCATAAAACATATGTGATTACCAATATTGACATTGTTAAATATATACATTCAAATCCATACCAAAATCAATGAATGGTAAGGTGGTATATGCCCCCAATAAATTTGATCTTGAGTTCCTCTACTAAATATTAATTAAAGGGGAAATCATTGCAGACCAACTAGTAGAGGCACCTCTTACTAATCATCAACCCTCTAAATATAATTTTCTTGATGAATCTATAACCTCCTTGTCTCATGTAGATATAAAATATCAAATGAATTTATTATTTGATGGATCTAAATGTGAGCATGGGGGGCAGCTGAAATTATTTTAATACCTCCAAAAGTCTCCTCTATATAGTTATCTTTTACACTTGATTTCAATTGCACTAATAATATGGTAGAGTGTGAATCCTTAATTATAGGTCTTAAAAGTAATTTATCTCTAAAAATTAAAATGTTCATTATTTATGGGGATTCGTAGTTTGAGGTCAATAAAAAAATGGCATATATCAATGTAAAAATGATATTCTCAAGAAATACAAAATATTGGTAGACCAATTATTGGCATCATTTGATCACTATACCATTCAAACCACTCTACAATCAACTAAAAATTTTGTCTATACCATGGCTTCTCTATCCTCTTTCATCCCATTATCCTTTCAATAATCTTAACTTTTTATTCTTATTCAAAAATAAACCAACCTTCTTACACTAAACCTAACATACCCTGTCTATAGTGTGGAGGACAACAAATCAGAGCCCTGGTACATGCAAATATATGATTATCTTTTACTAGGCTTAATCCTTCCCAATCTTTCTAAAAATGGTGAACACACCTTCCAGCAATGCACTACTCATTAAAGCATACTAGGTACTATTATGTATAAATGATATTTTTATGTCATTCTCCTTCGATGATTCTAGGGTCTAAAATTAACCCTACTAATTAGATAAACATATGATGAAATCTGTGGAGGGCATTCTAGTGGCATAACTATCACTAAAATAATTCTATGATTAGGTTATTGTTAATACATGAACTTATAATATTAAGAAACCTTAAATCATGATTATTTTGAGTACATTAAGAAATTCCTTAAATGTCAAAAACACATGAACTTATCACATGTCCCTAGTCATCATTTGGAAGTGGCTAGATACTTTTGGTCATTCTCTCAGTGGGGGTTGGATCTCATTGGTTAGATTAACCCTAAATATTCCCAATGACACAACTTTATCATTACCACTACAAAATATTTGACTAAATGGGTTGAATCTATTCCTCTTATTTCAACCAAGGCAAACAAAATTATTGATTTCATTGACCAGCACATTATCTATCATTTTAACATTCCTCATAAGATCATCATAGATAATGGAAAATCTTTTAAGAACAAAAAAATCAACAAATTTGTGATTATTTTAGTATCATGATTAGTTTTTCATCAGCATAATATCTATAATCTAGTGGACAAGCTGAATCCTCTAAAAAACTCTCAATAAAATCTTGGTTAAAGTGGTCAACACGACTGGGAAAGACTAACATCTCTAAATCCCTTTCACATTATCAGCCTATCGAATAACTATTAAAAATTCTAAGCTTTCCACCCCATTTTATTTTGTATATGGCATAGAGGATATTATTATTATTATATAACTTCAAATCCCTTGTCTTTGATTTTTTTTAAGGGCACCATTTTTGAAGAAGACTACTATTAAGAATGACTAGGCCACCTAGAACTATTCTATGAATATCAAACAACAACACTTGATCACTTACACATTTATTAGGAAAGAATAAAATGTGCATACAATCAACATTTTAAATAATGATAATTTAACATTGGTGATCTTGTCCTTAGATAAAATAAACATGTCACAAATATTGAAAGGCATAATGAGGGAAATTGGTTCCAAATTGGCCTGGACCATACATTATTACTCATAAACATGGATTTGGGGCATATCTCTTGTCCTCTCTAAAGGGTAAATTAGAACCCAAACTTATTAATGATCTCCTTCTATGTCCTTTCTATTATCAATAATATTTTAATAGCCATAATCAACATAGGTTTTCACTTTGGTCAAAATCTATATCCCAAAACCATCTCATTATCCTAAAAAATACCCAATAATGATACAAAATCATGTGGTTATTTGGTAGAATACCTATCTTTTCCTTGAATATCAACACCCTAGATATTTTCATGGAATGTTCTAATTGGATAAGATCTTCTTATACCTAGAAGGATCCATGAATCATTATTTCCCCAATCCCTCACATTATCCCAAAAATGCTTATTTGGGATAAAAATACCACCTTGTGTGACTACTTTGTATTTTGAAACATAATAGCTTGGGTCACCCTAAGTTAATCCATGACAAAAATTCAAGATGGGATTAAAATAAAAAAATTTAGCAAATGGAAACAACATATACTAATCCCTTGAAGGATAACTATTCATAAAAGTGAAAAAATATTTCCAAAGATATAGACCACTCCCTTGAAGGATGGTTATCTAAATAGATATATTACTAAAAACTTCCCATATTTATTAGTTTTCTATCAAAAATAATTCCCTTAAAATATTTGAATTCAAAATAAAAACTATCCCATGAAATATTCTTGCATTTATTATCTTTCTTAAATTCATATACCTCTCACATCGATCAATCTACATAATGTATGGATTAGTACCAAAAAAGGGGTCCTTAAATCATTAAAAGACTTAGCTGTCATACACAGGGTGGGGAATATTATCCTAAATTAACCCTAAAAACTTGAATCAGGTGAAATTTAATTTATTTATATGTCCTAAAAGACCTTGAACCTAGTTGAATTATGATTATTAAAACACTTATTAACATTGGATAAAAGACACATATGTGAATTCTAAAATATGCATATTCTTGGTTATTATCCAAGTCAAAATATGAGTCAAAAATATCTTTTACTCTTTTATCAAAAAATCATAATCACCCAATAATAATTACTATCCAACATTCAATAAAAATTAAATGTTACATAGTCTAAAAACACAAAAAAATAGATTCATTAACATAACTTATCCATCAAAATTAATGCAATATAACATCATAATCATGTTTCATAATCATCTCAAAATTAAATAATAACATATTTAACATAATCTAATCAGTGAAATACCCATATAAAAAAGTAACACATGCTCATAATAAACAAAAATACTCATGAATCAATATATACATGTAAATAAAATAAGTACATCATTAGAGTATCAAAAAATATAAGGTCACATATACAATATGGTCCTCTGATCACTATAATAATAAAATACAACTAGGTGGTAAAATCTAGTAGGCTTAGATCAATGTTCGCACCTCCTCTATATCCTCCCCAATTCCCTCCCCTATCCACATCATCCCTTCCCCATGCCACACTACCCATACTAACTAACATGATCAATGTCTATCGTGAGGATCTACCCTGTTTGGTAATATAGGTCACATAACATGGCACCTCAAAAAAGTGCTCTCCCATAATCTAGTCATAATATCATAGCTCTACCATCACATCTTGATATCTATCCATAGTTACCATCCCTAGTTGTCTCATCCCCATACCCTATGTTCCTCCTCCACTTGACCTTGATGTTTTCACTCTCACATATCCTCCTAATCCACAAATTTGATCCCTTTGACCCCATTACCTATCCTGATCTCATGTCACCTAATCATATCTAGTCTATAAGGCATCATAACTCACCTATAAAGTATCATGGTTGGATTGTAATATATTCAATTACCACTATAAAATGGCACATTTTGACCTTATTTCATCCCTCTCTATAATGATCCCCTATATATCCACTCCCTCTATAGGATCCTCATCCCCTCCTCTCTCCTCAACATATGACATCTCCTCGTCATACCCACCTATCATGGCCACATTGTCCTCCCTCATCTATCCCTTATCTGATATCCCCACCATAAAAATAATAATGGTGTATACCTGTCATCATCCACATCAAACCTATCCATCTCTTCCTTTACCAATGGCTAGATACCCATCAATTAATCCTTTGGTAGCTCTACCTTGAATTCTTCCCATTTATACGAATATGGTGCATCAAGTATATCCTGTATAAAATTAAACTAAATCCTCACCATACCAAATTGAAATAACTCTAAATTATCTATTCTCTACCTCCACAACCACCTATCTTATTATCCTACCACTAATTCTCACTACTCTCTAGGATAAGAAAGAAATATCACATACAAACTCTAAATCACATCTCGCTCATATATATAATTCATTACTCATTGATAATAAGATAAATCATTTATAACCCTATTGCCAAATGGTATAAATAGTTCATCCTTCCATCAAAATAATCCTACACTATAGGCTATCTGATTCCATCTCATCCATAGAATTCCAAGTGTTTGCACTACTATGATATGCTCATACACCAAACAATATAATATAAATGTGATGCCTAATTCAAATTCCCATTGTGTCCTTCATCCCCATAACTATTTATACACATATGATAAGAGTGTGGGTGAACATGTAAACACAATATTTTTATATATATGTGTTACTACCCCTATCAAACTCCAAGGAAATAACCTTCCTTCCAAATACAACAATGCATAATAGGAGATTGCTAGCATCATCATGATCATCACCAATCTCCCCCGTATATCCTACTCATATAAATCCTTGAATCCAAACCCTCCTAAAACAAAGGTGATATATATAACATCCTCATTGTATATCCATTTTAGGATGTTTCCATGTACTATATCATCCACTAGTGTATCACTATTCCTTTTATTGGTAGTCACAAAATCCTATAAATATCTTCCATTGTAAGAGTCATTTCCCTAGTCAGCAACTAAAAAGTCCCTATCACTATATCCCACTACTCTAGTAATGCTAACACTAGTTCTATGTCTATTGTATCCACTAGTAATGATGTAATCCCGTAAGTCTAATGGTATCCATGTGAGCCAAGTCCTTGTCACTCATTACATCTCAAAGATGACTTAATAATGGTGACACCAAATCCCACATCATCAATAGACCTCTAGTCTACAAGAATAAATTATCAACACCTTTTAAAAATCATTCCTCTATCATAACTCATAAAATGATCATTATCAATTCTTTTATGATTGATGATGATCCATATTAGATTGATCTCAATCTTATTAAATTGATGTCTATTTTAAATTGATTATTAATGATTGTATATGATTATGGTTGATACTATAAGATAAATTAAGTAGCCCCTTCCATACAACAAATAACATAATTCATTGTTAAAAATTACATCCACCTACCTCTCCACCATGACATTCATCTCCTCCATTTGCTTCCACTCGTATCTATCACCATGTGTCATCTCTTTATCTCTTCACTCAAACTATCGATTGTATGAAAATCATAAATGAGAATTTACTATTGTGGGATAAACTATATATAGTGGTTTATATTGGAAAAAATTATCCTACATACAAGTTTTTTTCCTATATCGATTAGGCCACTCTCATAGACCATTAAGTGCCCTTTTAGCCCCATGACTAGTCTCTTTCTAGTCCTGACTTGATGATGTAATGTAACATCCTAAAATGTCTTAGTGTGGTGTTAGGAGGTGTGTAGAGCCCTTATGAAATGGTTGATCTAATGGTGGAGAGATAATAAAAACCTCATGACCTTACCTCATGTCCCTTACAAGCTTTTGAAACACTTTAAGCAAGTTTTAAGGTGAATTTTAGATTGTAAGGAAAAGCCCTATAAATGAGTCTCGAACTACAAGTGAAGGATCTAGCTAGATTCCAAGGTGTTTGAGCATTCAAGGGAAGGAAAGAGGTTTTTAAAAAGTTTCATAGATTATAACGAATCAAAAATGATGTGTAGAGAAGTTAATTTTCCCAAAAAAACCCCAAAAGTGCATTAGATGACTTGAGGACCTTCTAAATATAAATTCTAAGTGAAAAAGTAACTTTTTGCAGAGTAAAAATTATTTGCGACTTCCTTACGCCTCCTTATGGAGTTTTTTCCCTATTTATACATGTTAAAGGGTATTTAAAGTCATTTGGAGTGGAGGAGAGGAGTTTGGGAGTAAAAATATGCACTTTTGGAGCCTTGGTTGAATAGGTTTTTGAAGGCTTTTCTTAATATAGGATATCAAATATCATAAGAAAGCATACATGGTATCCTTAATATAATATATTAGGCCTATGAAATAATATATAAGCACAAGAACCAATAGTTTTAAGGAAAACCTATTAGCTATAAATTAGGCATGAAATAGGTTTTCTACCATTAATGGAGGTTCAAGCATTTTAGAAGGTTTACATAAGGAAGGAAAGGTAATCTAAATCATAAAAAATCTTTACCAAGTTTTGCATTACATAGGTAGGCTCCTAGTTCTAAATTATTATTCTAAATGAGAAATGAGAAAGGTAAGAGACAATAAGTTGTTCTAAGGTAAGAGATAGGTAAGAGAAAAACCTTTTCGCTTAATGAGAGATGAGAAAGGTAAGACACAATAAGTTGTTCCAAATTTTATCAATGATCCAAATTAACACTTAAATTAGTCTAAGATTAACTACAATATGTAAATTATCTTTATTGATCATGGAGATCTACCTCATGTACGTTTAATGATCTTAATTGAAGGATTATTCAACAAGTCAACAAGGAATATTACTATCCTAGTGCAAACTCAGTGTTGGGAGTCAGGTTGAGAGAGATAAAACAACTTGGTTTCTTATTGTTACCATTTTTAAGGTTGTTTTGTGAAGATTAATGTAATTTATGTTTCTTTTATTTCTTCTCCACTCAATAAATTTGGTAACCCAATGCAAGTATTTCAAATAAAATTAGAGTAGAGAGGGGGTATGAAAAGATTTTAGACATGTTAAAGTCAAATACCTGCCTTTAAACTCTTCCTTAATCTATATAAGTGGTGAAAATCATCACCTACAGCTGAGTGTAGAAGATGCTCTTAAGAATGGTAATAGTAAATATATATTTTGATAACTTGGGTCTTATCAAGTAGAAGACATCTAGAACGTGAATGAAATAGGTCTCAAAATCCCATGCACACCATGAGTCTTATTTTAAAGATTTAAAATATTTCACATCATGTTGTACCCTTCCTTAGTCTATATAGTAACTTGTAGGGTAAGTGGAAGATGAAAATTCTTGTCTTGGATTCTGTATAGCCTTGGAAGAGGTGATTGTGATAGGAGGTGTTATGATGTGGTTTGAAAAAATAGGTTATTGAGTTAAAAAATCAAAGGATTATTCTATATGGACCTAAACAACCCATAGTGGCCTACAATCTCTAATCCTGTAGGTCCACATTATGGTCTAAAACCATATCACCTAACCAAGATAAGTGAGCCTCAATCATGGAGGCATGACCTCAAGGAGTGGATAAAATTTACCCAACCTTGGAGGAAAATTTAAGTCACTTGAAAACCAAGCTAATTCAGGATGTATTCCAAAACATAGTCAAAATGATGACCTATAGCCATCTTTTTAGGGCTCAAGCAATAGTATTAGTGGGTGTCAAACTTAAAACTTAAGGTAGGTCCATGGATCCCTTATGAAGGAGTTAAAGGTTATTTAAAAGGTGTATTAAAGGTGAGAGAAATACATTTTAATTATATTCTAGGCCCATATCCTAAAAAAGTATACCTACAACCATATATTATATGGATTTCCATGGAGACAAAGTGTCATGATATTTTGGTATGGAGTATATAGTGGAAGGATGTCTTGGTATAAAAGTAAGAAAAGCAAGTTCTGGGGTCTAATTGAGATAGGTGGATAAAAACTAAATGAGAATAATGATGATTATGTGTTCACCTAGGTTTCTTAATTCCACATAAGGTACACTTTATCAGTCTATACTAGATAGGTTACACACCTACAACTAATGCAAGAAGGTATCATAATGACAAGAATCATAAAATAAACATTAATCCACTATGGTAATAATATATCAAGATAGAAGTATGACCAAAACCCAAGGAGATGGAAAAGGTCCTATTTCTTCATGTCATGCAAATCTAAACAAACACTTATAACCAATTATCCTTGATTGTGTGTTAGATTATATGGTGAGTAATAAAGTTAAAGGATAAATATGAGTGTTCAAGAAATATATAGTCAAGTTCACCTAATAAATTCCCACTTATAGCCATGGGTTGACACAAAAATACCTCTTATTATGAAGAGAATGAACTAATATCCTAATGAAGGAGTTTCATTTCAAATGGAAGATAATGATTTAGGGACATTTAAGACATGAACTCATATAGAGATCATGATGGGGTTCCAAAAACTTCTTGACAAGTCAAGGTCAACTAAAATTACACATAGAGTCATACAAATGTCATTTCCTCTCACACAGTCATATGCTATCAAGGTGAAAACTCAACAACCATTCCATTCAAGGGGTGAATATATAGTGACTTATTCAATTCAAGTAACTAATTATATCTCCAAAACCTTGGTCAAGGTTTGAAAGACTACCAACTCATGAGAATTAATGTAAATAGACTTGTATGGAGCTATCTTGAGTAAGGACTACATAAGGCCTAGAAAAATTGTAAGAAGACTCATGATAATCATACTTTTCATGACCCTACTCCTCCCTATGATTACACATCAACTCATGTGCATAATAAAAACCTTGGTCATTATTCTTTCAGACATTCTCCAATTTCTTGGACCTTTCCCACATCATATTTTCATCTCCTACACATCTTCAGTCCATCTCGGTCTTTTTTCACATAATACATTCTCTCTAGGTACCCCTCGATGCCCTTTTAAAGGCTTCATGACCGCCCTAGGTGGTCTTTACACCCAGGCCATGGATTAGGGAGGGAACCCGTGGCCTAGGTCATATGCTTCCTTCACAAAAGTTGTGGATTAGGAAAAACACATAAAATAGTGTCCTTTTTAGGCCCAAATGGCTAAAAATAGATTATTTTTAGTTTGTTGGTGGATTAAGGTTGAGATATATTCATTTTACTCATTAATTTGAGCCTCTCTTTACTCTCTCCTTCATTATTTATCTGATTTTCCAACTTGATCATCATGCTCAAAGTTTTGCTACCTCCTTATATCTCTCTTGGTTCTTGCTTGCCATAATAGCTTTCATTATGACAGGAAATGCCCTACTCTATTGTAAATTATCTCGATGATTCACATTTATCACTACATTTTTATTAAATATTGTGGTTTTATCCTTTCTCCCTTAACAGTCCATTTCACCTGCCTCTTGTGCTCCTTACATTTTCTCTCTCACAAGATTGGCAACATTTCCTTTATATCTTCCATAACTTTTGGCTCTTGGTCTAGAATCAACTCATACACATACTAATCCTCTTCCTCTCTTACTTCATAAATTAGATAATTAGTTGGTATAAAGTATGAACATCTCTCTTTAGTTTGATATGATGGAAATTTTCTTTCCAAAATAAAATTATTATTTATTTATGGTAGCATGTTAGGGTTTGATTTATTTTAGTGCTTTAGCTTACTAGGGCATTATCTAGGATAGTTTCTGAAGCTTATGAATTTGTATGTGGTTAAATATTATATTAATTGATTTAAATATATCTCATCATATTTTATGATTGTATTAGAAATGTTTCTCATTACATAGTAGGATCCTATATGCTCAAAATAATCTATACAGCTTTCTTAAACAATCTCTCTCTCTTGCTAAACTAGAAAATTGCATTATTAGAAAATAATAGTGTTGAAAGTAAAAGATAACTCAAACTTAGACTAGGAATTATCTTGAACCCTTGTTTAAAAATGTTATTATTGATTAAAATTTATTTCATTTGGAATGAAAGTTCCTTTGCTTCTATGTTTGTTATCTCTCTTTATTTAGTATTATTATTATATATATAATTTGTATATGCAATCAATTATCTAGTCTTAGTTACTTTATTTACTATGGTTAGATCCACTAGAGATACCTCCACACTTTGTGCACCATATCTTTCTATCCTGAACTTGGTTTATAAGTATATCTATATCTTGGTGCAAGCTAATAAACTAGATAAACACTATAGATATCCTATAGCGCATAGAAGCCTTGATCTTTCTAGCCTCCTAGTGGTTTGTTTAAGTACCCTATGTACCCCTTACCAAACACTAGTGGTTTTATTTAGATTATTGGAGATACATTATGGAATGCCTTATGGGAACTTGCATATGGTCTCATGTTAATTCTATCCCATTTAGATCTGTCTTAGCAAACTCCCCTCTATTAGCTATTAAGCTTTGCTTTCAGTTATGTTTCAACTCTCACCTTGGTTGTTTTATCTTGATTTGGTTTTGTGTTATCTTCCCTATTAGTTTTCATTTTTTGTTACCTCCTATTTTCCTCTTGTTTCATTGAATCCATGGCTGACCTCCCACCTTTAAAATGCCAATCCCATTGAATTCAAGGCCTCATCATTGAGCTCATTCATGATCAAACCATAGTTACAATGGAATGCCATAAACACCATAAGATCTAGGAGGTTCCCTTAAACCAACATGGTGGTCTACACCCTCTAAAATTCTAAAGGGAATAAGATTGGAAATATTACAACTAGTGGACTTGGTCTCATTTCCACCAGTTAGAGCTTCATTCATCTGAGAATGTTTCTTCTCAACCTCATGTTGCATCTCATTCACTCATTCAAAGTGATGAGGATCCCCTTGTATGACTATGAATTTATGAGTGACATGAGATCATTGATTATTTCCATAGATTACTTTAGGTGAATGAAGTGTACCCTTTATCCTTAGGATTTGGTAGTGTGCTTCTTTTGGAGATAGAACTTACACCCATTCAATTTTGAGTTCCCCGATTAGTTCTCTCATGTGTTTCCCACCTATTTATTAATAAAAGACTCTATAATAAGAATACCCTCATATACATGATGTGGGTCATTGGTATTCCAAATCAATGAGGTATCTCCATAATGAAGACTCATCCCATCCTCCTAGTCCTTCCTTTAGAGTCTCAGATGAGCATGCTAATTTTGATCACCACCTATGAACCATAGATCTATGGGATGCCTTTCCTAAGAATCAATGCCATATGATTAAACCTTGTATGATCTCACATGACCATAATAACAAGGACTTAGGTCATCATGACCATTTTCATGAGTATGCCATGTCATCCCATCACCCCCATGGGGAATAGTATCTGTCCCATGGTCATTCCCCACCCCATGTTAGATTTAATTTTCAACATGAGAATCCTCCATATCAAGAGCCACCTCAAGATAATATTCTCTATGGTCATGGTTATGATGATGTATATGGGGATAGGTAGTATCATTACCATCATAATATTCCTAATAGATCTCATCACCAACTTGTTATCAACCATGTATATGAGAATCTCTATGAGAATCCTCTAGCCCCTTGGGTTTGTTCTATTCCCCTTCTTACTCCTATCCCTAAACTACCTAAGCTCAATGGGACTTAGGACTCCAGCATATTATAGCATTAATGATGGCATGTATGGATTGGGAATAGGATGAAAGCATGATATTGAATCTCTTTGCTTATTCTCTATGAGATGAAGCTCTTGTTTGGCTTCAAAATCTACCTCTAAATTATATCTTTAGTTTCAAGTTCCTTCTAGATGACTTAATCCAATATTTTGACATCTCCAGACCTTTCAACCTTACCATCTAATCATTCATGTCCATGGCACAAGCCAAGGGTGAGTCAGAATTCTATTTTGTTTATAGGTGGCATTCATCCATCCATACACGTAGAACTAAATTCTTGGATGATCAACTTCATGACATGTTCATGTGAGTATTGAGGAAGGAGGTTCACCTTGAGGTCTTCAAGTGTGATCCCATCTCATATGATGAATTTATTAATGATTTTCTAAAGACTAAAGTATTTGAGGTACATGTAGGCATGTGGCCTATACCAACCCAAAAGTCATCCTCTTTATGCAATTGCAACTGTAATGTAACCAATAGTGGTATCATTAATTTTCCTCTTGAGAAGAAGATATGAAGGAAAACCATGAGGTGAATGATTTGAGAAAGAATCCAACTAAAAATAAGGCTTATAAATAAAGCACAACAAAAAAATGAATGGTGTTTCCTTATGACTCCATTAAGTTTTTTAATTACCATTGGATGAAGTGGCACAATGAAACCAATTATGATACCCAAAAGTCTAATGTGCAAGCCTCAACTCTGTCTCATATTTATCCTCTTACATAACCCAATCATAAATTGATTGTGTTCAAGGAGCCTTTACTTGACCATGAAAAAGATAAGAAGAAGAAAAATAAGAAATCAAAGGCTAGGTCCCCTCATTTTCTTTCTTACTCTTCTACCCTTTTTGACTCCTCTTCTTAGGTTGATCTGAGATGGAAAGCGAAGAGTGAGATTATCGAGGTCATTGATGTTATTGGCATAACCTCTACTAGGTATGAGTGATTTATCAACATGCACATAGGTTAGGTTATCGACCCTATTTGATACATTAGTGGTGATGGGTCTCCTATCCCACCAATGAGGGTAGGGAATTCCAAATTCAAATTTGACTTTCAGTGTAACATCCCTCCCCAAGCTAGACATCATCCTTACTCCATCATAGAAGATTTGTAGGGCCTTTCAACTATAATATCCATTTTAGACCTTCTTCACCTTTGCTTTGGGTAAAGGGGCCTCATCTTTAATGAGCTAGGTCTCAATCATGAGGGTATACTATGGGATGTTGTTGAAGTTTTTTTCAAATTTGAAGCATCTGAGGAACCTCACTCTCCCATCTTATCTTTTGACCCCACCTCTTTGCTAGACAATTCATGTATACACATAATATTTTAAAATTTTTATTCTTTACTAACATTTCATATCTTGCAAGATCTTATTGAGTCTTAATCTCTATGAGTGCATGCCTTAAGGGGTGAATCAGGAAAGGGGTGGGTAGACCATTGGTGCTTTATAATATTGTTATTCCTTTTACCATTTGACATCCACACTCTAGCCTCCTAAAACCATTAAACCTAATTTTATTCTTCTTGGTTTTACCTATTCCTATCATTTCCCGTGTTTTATTCTTAATTTCTTACCTTAGTACCCTTTTGAAATGTTAGTTGTGATAGGTCAACCAAGTTAACCTAGCATAGTTTAGGGACTTTTCTCTCTTTTGGTTTGTTGGCCTCTTGGCTGACCTAACATAGACCTAAAGAGTTATCCCCAAAACATGCTAAGGTTGACCTAGCACAACCAACATTCTTGAACGTTTTTATGGTAAGATATTACTATATATACAAGGCCATTTACCACCATTTATAAGATCAAAGAATTTAGTGAATAAGTGTGAACAAACATTTTCTTATTAACCATTCTACTTGGGGAATAAAGATTTAGGTTTTAATACTTTATTTGGATCTCTGATCTCATCTTGTGGATAAGTATTTTAGATGATTAGATACGTTGTGTAGCATAGATCTGATTTATTATAGCTATCCTTACATAACACAACAATCTCTTACAAAGCACCTTGGCCAAGGGGGAGATTAAGGCTTGGCTAGTTTGTCTTTGAAGGTAAGTATTCCTAACTTTATTCTTCCTTTGTAAGAGTAGATAGATAGTGCATTTGTAATATTCTATTTCATGTATTAGGATTTTGTATGCATCGATGTGAGTATATATCTTCTAATACATGTTTAATTTAGTTATTTTGTTTCTAACCCCCACTTTATACCAAAAGCTTTGGTACACACTAGATTAGATGTAATTTTCTTATTAATAGATTAGTGAAATATAAAATCATAGAAATATTTTAGGGTTGTTTTATGATTGTGTTAGACCATAGGATTTGAATCCATATCTCACATGGTGTGTTGTGACAAGTGATCCCTTAATCAGGTCTAGTGGATCCTCACATTGGTCATGCTCTAACTTAAAAATTGTATGCCCCCCAATTTGAACTTTAGGTGTGCTCTATCCCATCTAATCCAAGATTGATTTATGGACATGATGCATTTCTAATTTCATACACATAATACTATCAAATTACATAAATATACTCATTCTTGGGAGGATTTTAAGTGTTAATCCAAAAATAAAAAGGCATGTAAAGTAATGGTTTTTGGCCCCCTCTTCTTCTAAGAGTTTTTACTATGAAATGGAACTTTGGGATATTCACCCTACGTCAACAATATGTCTAGGGCAAGTGGGGTTTTCTAATCTATCAATTTTTGCACATTTCTAGATGGTCTCAAGTAAGGATAACACAAGAAATGCTCACTTTATTTGGATATATGTCAACAAACTTATTATGAAAAGGTATTATCCTTTTTACAACCACTACATCCATCACTTGCTCAATGTAGTGTGATGTCTAAGTTACCCCTACAATCTGAGGTAATATCTTACTAACAAAGTTTGTTCAACCACTCAAACAAGCATCCTAGTAATTCAATCTTAATTTATATACCCCACCATGGAGTGGGGTTGAAATAATTTTGGGAGATTAATTCCTAGGTCAATGCTTCCATACAAAAATTGTTAGGAGGTGATGAACTCACACTCTTAAGACAACATGCATAACAATAACAAACAAGTGAAAAGACTTTAAAGTCATGTTTCGATAACCCAATTCATATAGATTTGGGGAGGCCCTTAATGACATTATTTTCACACTTTGGACTAAAGTAAAAAAATCAAATAAATGAGTTCTTTTGGTCACACAAGTTCCATAAAGGGGATGGGGGGAGAGCATACACACATCAATCATTTTATGAAAATAAATAACTTTTAAAGAATAAACATAAAATAAACACTCTTTAAGATTATGTATCTAAGTGCGAGTGTTTATTTTTTTGGTACCAAAGCAAAATGTTTATGAAATTTTGGCCCCTTGGCCTTAGTTGAAGAACTTGTAAAAATTTTCACAAACAACTAGATATAAAAATGACTAGGTTCCTTTTAGGCACTAAAACAATGTTTAAGAGTTAACCAGTTCTAAATTTTTGCCTTTTTATAACTTATATCCTATAAATTTTAAATGGTTTTTTCCTACTTATAACCACAAATTTGGATAATAAAAAATAATATTTTGAAATTATCTCTAGATTTCTCTATTATTTTGTCTAAGAGATTGGCATTAATCCATGAAAGGATCATTGTCAGTCTGTAGAAATTAATGTCGATCAATTAGAGAAGGATCAAAATCTATCAACATAAATTGATGTTGGTTTCTTATAAAACATAGAAAAACATAATATGACATTTTACAAAAAATATTGTTAGAAAATGAGTTTAAAATTGATAAATAACATCATATCCTATAATAAAAAAGTTAGATAAATAACATTTAAGATCTTAGAAACAAAAAAAAAACTAAAAAACTCCAAAAAAACATGTTTAAAAACATTTCCAACATGATCTATTATGCACACAAATTTTAACATCAATTTTGAAAGCATTGACATTAGTCAGAGGGAATTGATGTCAGTCCCTAAGAGGTCAATATTGATCTCCCTTCTATATGGGATTCTTGAAATTCCCACTAAGTGTGCCATTTTTTATGATAGGAATCCAAGAAGGGAGGTTAGTATAGTATTAGTTCAAGTAAAAAAACTCAAATAAAAACACACTAACACTTACACTTTAAAATTAAAACTTAATGGGAGCTTAGTAACACATGATAAATGAAAGAAACACTAAAACATAAAAGACAATAAATCATTTACCTTCATTAGGATATCCAAATGCATTATTGAGTGGTTTGCTTAGATTGTGCATCAAAGAGTCTTTGGAAAATGAAGCTTGTTGGCTCCTTAACACCCTATGGATTTGATGTGGTTCGATGTTTATTGGATCAAGATTTTGGCATTATAACACTACTTGAAATAAACATGGCTTATGTCTCTCTCCAAATTTGTATGATAACTTTGGCTTATGAGAGCTTAAAAATCCAAGAGACATGGCATTGTATTTATATCTTAATGATTTAACTCTCACCCAAGGTGAGTCAAGGTAGAGTTAAGGCTTGGAATGGGTCTAAACCTAACCTAGGTGAGTCAAATATAACCCTATTCAAATTAATAGATGTCAAGTAATTATATTTTCAATTACTAGGCATGGCTGTCAAAAATAGATATTTTAAAAGAACTTGACACCTTATAAAGGCAATGATGAAATACTAGGATACTTTGAATTTTTGAATTTCCCTTTTTAGTTATTCATTAATTACACATGGATAATTTAAATAGTTTTTTAATTTGGTTTATCTTTTTAATTAATTCTAATTAGCCATTTATCTCTTTTGTGATTTGATTTAAGTGTGCAAATGCCTCACATAATAGGTCCATAGGATAAATTGATGGTTGTTATGCCACATGATGACTAGCGATGAATCTATTAGAGGTTAATGTTGGATATGGTAAGATACCTTAATTAGGGATGTCTCAATGTAATTCTAAGCTTTAATAAATGATGCACAAGAAAATTTGGCATGCTCAGTGATTTTTAGGCTTAATTTGAAATGGTTGGTAGGAGTCATTTAAAAGTAATGTTGAAATCCAGTTGTGGCAAGTTTTAGGTGTATACAAGGTTAATTATTTGTTTAATTTGAAAACTATTATTTGTGCCTATATTTTGGGATAAATATCCTATCTTCCATATGCATTTTGTTTCATGCCTTATACTAATTGAGCAAATTCATGTTTGAATCTTAATTCCTAGTTTATGCCAAAGTACTTCAGATTTGTTATATTAAAATCTCATCCTTATTTTGTTTAAAATTTTAGCTTTTGTGCCTTTTCCAAAAGACTTAACATATATTTGTTTTGAGCCTAGATTTTGTGCCTTTTCCAAAAGACCTAGAAACTTTTATTTTATTATATTATACTTCTTTGGAGAACTTTGTAATCTATGTTTGGCATTCTAGTTTTTATTCATCCTCTTGACCTTTTATTTAAGACATTTGACGTTAGGCTATTTTTACAATGTTTTAACATGAACCAGTTTGGAGACATAAATCCACTTTTTGACAAAGTTACACCAAATTAAAACCATTTGTCCTTTAGATAATGTTTTGAAGATTTTGTAGAACTCTATGCCTTTTGTGAAACATTTATCATTGAATTAGATATGCTTCATTACACTCATAGTGGATTGATGTATACTTTAGGTTATGATAACGTGGTCACATATGATGAATTTATTCAAGACCCATACTAGGATGTTGTTTGTGAGATAGATTATTATCCTCTTTACAATCCTCAATCTAGGGAACAAAACCAAGATCCTCAAGAACAGTATGTGGTGATACCTTATTTGGGATAGTTAATGTATGATATTTAGCATCTCATTTCTCATGGTACTTGATCTCCCACTAATAACTTTAACCCTCCATATTTCATGAAAAACCAAAATCTAAAACATCCAAGTATTACCACTCCAAGTGCTCATCCTTTAGATTGTACAAGAAACTATGCTTTGTAATGCCCTACCATTTCTAGTATAGGACCTCATCCTTTGGCTTGTGTGAGAAACCAAGCTTCACAATGCCATAAAATTACCATTATAGGACCTCATCCTTTATCTTATTATAGTAACCAATCCTTTCAATGCTCTACCATTACCATTCTAGGCCCTTCCAAGTATGGTAGCTCATTATCCCAACAAAGTTATGCAAATATAACTAGACAAGTCATAATTACCATCTTAGGATGATAACTAACCTTTTTTAAGCCCATCATAGCTATTCATATCATTATCCAATCACCAACCATTATTTATCCATTGACAACATTTACAAAATTTAGAAAATCCATGCCAATTATTGAGCCATAACTGAGATAATTAGTACCTCTCCAATTGAGATAGTCATTCGAAGACCAAGATATGTTTAAAATTAGTATTTTACAACTAATTTTAAACCAAGGCCAAGAAAACCAACCAATATATAATGTTTTAATTTAAACACCTATTTATGATGGGTCAACCTATGATGAACCACCTTTTAATCCTACCCCTATTATCAAGGAGTCTCACTCTAACAAGCGAGTCTTTATTGAACCACTTTTTAATGATTATAACCATCTTTAGGAAAATAATTATCTTAACCATTGTCCTATTTTTAAAGAGCCTTCCTTTTAAAATCCAATCTCTATGGAATAATGTTTTGACTTTTTCCCCCTCATTGAGGAGTCTTACTTTGACAAACTAATCTCTTTGGAGCCCATTATGCCATCATAAGCCATTAATTATCCAATACCAAATAATCAATAAGACATAATTGTAGTATCATCCACACCATATTAAGAATCACAATTAAATTTAGGTTCTATTCTTAAATCGACATCATATTTAACATCAAAAATAGAATTAATGCCAGTCTCAACATCATATTTAGAATCAAAATACATTCATGGTTATTACAACATTAGTTATGCATGCCTCATAGATCAATTTTGCTACATTTTTTATCCTTATATGATTTTTGAGGATTATTTGATACATGTTTTCCTAGTATATTATGCGAGAATTGTTATTCCTCTTCCCATTCCATTACCCTTACACATGCCATTATCACCAACCAACCTAGCCATTATATTGATATTTCACCTCCCACAAGTGTTGATTGGGACTGACAGAATCACACCTTATTAAACTACATCCATAGAGACATAGAAATTGAAAAATATTAGGGGGACTAAGACCACATTCATGTTGAAGAAGAATAATCTCCTAGTGAAACCTTTTTGGACATGCTAGGGGGAGATCATAGTTTAAACTTAGCATCTTCTAGTGAAATCTTGTTTCAGGTACTAGAAGACAATCAAAGTAAAAAGTCAATGCTTCTTACTAAAACATTCTTAGAGTTGCTCTAGGATAATCAATATAATTTCATTAGTGAATACCTCATCAAGGCACCAATAGTTGATCACAATAGTTGTTCACTGCTTGATGAAGACAATATTAAAGATAACATCAATACAACTTCCAATCTACATCCTAATCAGATGGTAACTACTCTCGTTCCCAAATAATATAAAATTTGGTGGTCTTATTGAGAGCATATTAAAAAATATTCAACCCTACCATAACCAAAATTATGTTAAATTTGGAATCAACAACATTATGTGTGACTAAAAATCCCAATATTCATTTATTACCCAGACATTATACATTTAATTATCATCTACCTTTATATATCCAAATTAGACATACCATCCATTATTTATCCTTATTTATCACCCCTAGCTATACTTTCCTTCATAGAGACTAGAAAGACACCTTGTCCTAATTTTTGAAGGAAATAAAATCAGTAGCCAATAAAGATCACAACAACATTCTTGGATTCCAAATCTAAACTAGGTTCTTGATAGAGAATATATTCATAAGAGGTTAGGGCTATCAATTTACATGATTGACTATTATAGTTTTATCATATGTTGATTATGATGTGCATCTCCACATCAACAAGAATAATAGACCATTTTACCTTGGCCAAAAACATTTACCTTTCCATTGTCATTTTCCATTTACCTTGTCATTTACCTTATTATTTTCATTTTCCATTCCTCTTACCATTGTTTCATACCTTGCCACTTACCTCACCTTATCATTTGGGGGCAACCCTTTTGCCATTATATCCAATTACCTTCTTATCATCTTATTTATGTCATATCATATGCCATCATACCATAACTTCCATTATGACCAAAGCCTATTTTTAGATGTCCTACCCAACACTTTTGACCTTGGTTTTATTGGTTCTTTTGGTTCCTTTTATGAGGGGATTCAGATCTAGTTTCAGTAGTTTTAGAATTTTGTGTTTAAATGATAGTCTATGAAAGTAGTTTGACAATGGATATGGCAAGTTATATTTCATTTTTATTTGATTGGTTCCACTAATTATAACATCTTATGGGAAAATTTGTGTTCCACCTAGTGTTACTAATTATAACCACCTATGGGAAAATTAGTAACATTGACCTATGTCGTTATCTCCTAATTATAATTGCCTATGAGAAAATTATGAACAAGACCTTTTTATCATGCATTGTTGCATCACCTTGCCATTAATATTATCATTTTACTTTCCATTTTCCTCAATTTGAGAATTTATTGTCACCTGGTTGGATCTCCTTACCTTTTGTGTTGGAAAAGCTACAATGACTTGAGGTCCTAATGGGACTATGTAAGCTGTGCTTGCTTCTTGTTGAGGTCAACTCACTCCCCCTTTTCCATACACTATCACCATTTTATGAGAAACCTAAGACAAGATCTCATCATTTTGTATTTTGGACCATTTTGTATCTCATAATTCTCAATTGAGTTGAGATATCTCAAAATTCTAAAAACATTCAAAATTTTCAAAATCCAAAAATATTTGTTTTATTTAAACTTAGTTATCCATCCTTGATCTACCCTATTAGGGCATATCCTTTATTCATTTTAATCAATTTCACTATCATTGGGGATATCACCTTCCCTTTACATATATCCTTACATGGGGGCACCACCTATTTATCATTCCATTGAGCTATCACGTGTAGGTATTGACTTGGTTGATGATATGATGCTTTTTGTTGTTTTTATTTTCAATCTATTTATGTTGCTTGTTTATTTGTTATTTGTGTATTTACTTACCAATTTGTTTACTTTATTTTTTTTCCTTGACTCAATTTATATTCATTCATATGTCAATGTTATCATCATGGTTTTCATCATTGGTGCATTGTTTTCAATTATTTATCAGATCATGTGTCAATATTTATGGAAATTTTGATTACAATATCATGGTGTTTTATATCGTGATGCATACTACCATATGATACAACAAAAATTAACTCAATAAATATTACAAGCAATGGTGTTATAGAAACTTCTCCTAGTTCACCTTGGCAAATCCTCCCACCCTCCTTGATCAAATCAACCCATTGACCATTCTAGTTATATCAATGCTAATACAGACAAGCATCTCTACATTGGTAGGTACAACTAAATCATTTCCATTAATTAATTCTTTATTATTATAATAATCTCTTTTATCATTTTGTGCATCCTCATGTGCTTGGTTATTTGTGGCTGCTTCAATCATTAGACCATTGCATCTACATTTGCACTCGCTCATCTTTAATCTATATAACAAGTTATATCCTTGAGTTATAGTTACCAATCTACCCTACTGAGGCATAATCAATTATCATTTTTTATTCTAATTCATCTTAATGATTATAACCACCTATGGGTTAATCATTATTTTGACTTATCTATCCTAACTAGGGCATGTGCCTATGCCATTGATTATAACTTCCTTTGAGAAAATTAGCATCTCAACCTTTATTACTGATTATAATTTCCTTTGGTAAAATTACTAATTTTGAATCAAATGCATTCAATCATTCTCTCAATTGGATTAATCTCACCCATGGGTTAATTTTTTCTTCTTCTTGCTTATTTTCAAAGGACTGTCCATCAATCGTATGTGTCATCTACTCCCTTGATGGTGAATCATTATAGGCTTCCAAAACATTGTTTAGAGATTTTTATTCAATCATCATCTTTGTTATTCTTAATAATCTATTTCATTCTTTAAGAATATTTTGCTATGCCTATAGATTTTAATGGCTTCCTGTTGACAAATTTTGCCCACAGGCAAAATTTTGGTCACCTTCTTCCCCTGCCATTTTAATACCAGTCTTTTTTGGTTTCAACAAGTTCAATGAATCCAGTTCATGGCCTGCTTCATTTGGTTCTATGACCTTTGGTTCAATCTTTTGGTTCAAAGTGGCTTGGTTCAATTGGTTCAACAGTTCATCGGGTTTGGTTCAATAGTCATTGGTGTGTAATGTTTGAACCATTTAACCATTTTTGGTTGAACAAGTTCAATTCAAAAGAAAGGTTCAAATGGAAGGTTCATCATCTTTAGTTCAATAGTTCATCAACGTGCTTAGTTGAACCATTGAATCATAAAACCATCTTGTTTCAATGGGCTTGGTTCAATGTGTGGTTCAAGGGTATGTCCTTGGACCGAAGGGCAGTCTTCAAGGTTCAATATCCTTCCAAAGGGATGACACTTTAAAGGGAAAGTACCTAAGCAAGGGTGAGTTCAAGTTCAAAGTTCAAGTCAAAGTTTTGATCAAAATTGGCTAAGTCCCAATTCCTTCAGACTTTTTGTCCGAAGGAATTCCTTCGGACAAAAAGTTTGTAGGAATTTGGGCCACGAACATCTAAGCTTCAAGCAAAGGCAAACATAATTTCTATAGACTTTTTGTCCATGGAAAAATGTCTATAAATAAAAGTCCATAAAAAACAAAACAAGGTGAAGGCAAACCCAGCGAAATTTACCTAGGGAAATTGTTCATGGACATAAAGCCCGCAGGAACTCGGGAGACATTCGCATAAACAAAGGGACCCACTGAAGGACCCTGAAGGGTAGATGCCCTTGTGAGGGACATCCAGCCCAAATACAAAAGGGTATTTTCAAAGGTAGAAAAGTGCCCAAGAAGGTGCTAGCAGATTAGTGAAGCCACAGAAGAAATCATATGAAGACCTGATGACATTGTGACGGGGATGGTGATGTCCCAAAGGATGTCAAAATTAATACAACAGTTTAGCCATTGGTTTTCAAAACATGACAGCCATATGAATGTCAACTTTCACAAAGATAAATGGCCATTTATCTTTAAAAGCAAAGGAAGTGCTAGCCATGAAAAAGGAGCTTAGAGTGCAGCGACCTGCCAAGATTTCTGCTTGAGAGGCCGAATGAGCCAAATAAGACAAAACTGAGAAAAGACAAAGTGACAAGCAAATAATGAGTAAGCAGTTAGTCTAAGTGGTGCAAATTTGAGAAGTGACTTTGGTAGGTGAAATAGTTCTAGCAAATTGATCGTTTGGGATGCAAGCAGCTAGCAGTGCAACCATTTCCTCTATTTCACATTAATGAGTAGACAAACTGTGTAAGTCACCTAAAAGAGAAAAGCAGATTTTGAGTAGACAAAGTAGACAGCTCATTAATGTTTTGAGCAACTTGTTCTTCCTAATGAAGGGATGAGATTTCCACTTGTAAAGAGGGAGTGCCGAATGGAATTCCTAGTTTCTCATATATATTACAAACTTGTCATTTTATAATCATCTTTTCATGATTTTACAAGGCGCAACCCTACTAAAATTTCTACCTAAATCTATAAACTCAGGTTTTTACCTTTTCTTGGATAGATACTATGTGTATGTTTTGAGTGTTGATTTGTGTTTAGTCATTATCTTTTGATGCTCTCATAGGTTCAACACCAACACACCAGTCATCTACAAGGCTCCATTTATAGCTGATAGGAAGAGAGTTCTATTTTGGGCTGTAGAGAATAGAAGGGATTATCTACAAAGTGCCTCTTACAACACCTTTGGTGAACCTCCTTTTTTGTATTTTTCATTTAAATCTCCCTGTCAAGTTTTGCAGACTATTTCTTTTGCCAAGGGTGAAGCGTATAAATGTGTTTGTCTGATTTTGAGAGTGGATGTGAGAAGGTCATCTTGTTTTAGTGTATCACCTCCTTAGAGTAGTTTATTTTATTGCATCTCATTTCCCTTTTCATCCCCCCCATTATATAGCTGTATGTGTGTGTGTGTGCACGTGCGCACATGCACACCTGTATTTGCACTTGCTAGAATAAACATGATACATCAAAGGGAGCTAGCCCTTATTTAGAGACTCTCCCCTCCAGCTTCACCAGTCCTATAGGCGAGAGGGGAGTTTCCATGTTGTGAGGAGAAGGTAGGAGTTTGACCTCCTTGCCCCAGGTGTAATTTCCTATGTCAATAGTTTTGGCACGCCCAGTGGGACACATAGTTTGACAACTCAGTAAGGTTTTAGGATTGATGTTGGTCCTGTCATAGCAAATTTCAAGTTTTCCAGCATCTAGTGACTCCACTGGTAAGAGCTTTAGTTCTCTAATTAAGACCAGTTTCTTAACTTTCTATGCCTAAAGTCACCACAAGGTTTGCTTCAAAAGGGGTTCGTTTTGATTTTTTTGAATTACCTTTAAACTTTACTAAAAGACTATGATTTGAGAGGACCCATCCTTATCTAGTAATCAACCCTCCTATACCTGTTGAAAGAGATAAAGTCACAATAGACCCCTAGTTACAGCTAATCCCATACATGGCATTGCCTTTTATAGCTTTTCATGGTGAGAGCCCCTTGAATCTCCCATGCTATGATCCAATTCTGAGAATATCTCTCAAAAATTTGCCTTCTTTCGATTGAGTGGGGCCTATTATAGTCATTGAGCATATTAGGAATATTTCCAACCTTTGCAATATTCACAATGTAACAGAAGAAAATATTACCATCAGACTACTAGCATTATCTCTAAAAGGCAAAGCTCTTAACTGGTACGGGACCTTGCTTGTGAATTCAATACATTCCTAGAATGAGTTGGGGACTCAGTTGATAGATCATTTTGGGGAAAAGAGTGATGGTCTCTAACTTGTTGAGTAGTTGACGACCATAAAGTGAGATCTACACAAGTATATGCAGGACTTCAACACACATTTTCAAAAGACTTGGGATAGAATTCCCATCCTGGTAAGACTGACTCCCAGCTATGCTTTCTTGTACTACTTAAAGGTGTTAAACAGTGATATTGTTGTGATGATCCAATATATGGGAGGGCATATACTGCCTGCTGCTTATGACATAGCCATAGCAATGGAAAATTGCTTGGTTCAGGTTGAGAAAATAACCCCTAGGCCTCACATGCCACTTTTCCTAGAAATGTTGCCTCTAATTCAAACTGTTGCTCCAACAATAGCCCCTTTGCCTAGCATTGAAAAACTAGCTATTGTTCCATCCAATGAACTTCATGAGGTTAAAATCTTGTTGCAAAGCATGTCAAATGAACTTGTAGCTCTTAAAAGGTAGCAAGATCAAAGCAACAGGCCCAACTAGGGATATTAACACTATGGTCAAGCCCCTAGACCCCCTTTTCAAGGCTATAATCAAGGATAGGGTCAGCTCACTTAGACTAGGCCTTCTCAAAATTACAACTCAAGCCCATCTCCATCATCTAAAGTCATGGTGCTAGTTCAGAACAATCTAGTACAAGAGCAGCCAGGTTGTTTAACCATGGGATATGGTTAAGAATAGGCTATTTACACAAATGAGATGATGAACTATTTTTAGAATGCAAACAACTAAACAACTACTCAATCTTAGGTCCTCGAGCCTTCAATGCAACCTAGCATGAGTAGCAATCAGGCCCAACCTGATTCCACTCTCATGAACCATATGGAGGGGGAATTTTATTCAATGAATTATGTGGGCACTACAGACAATCAAGCTGATTATGTTGCAGCCAACACAAGGTTTAAGAGAAGGGCAGTGATAGAGGCCCAAGCTACTACTCAAGAGATAGCAGCACCTTCTCCATCACACTCCAATTCACAGGTCCCGAACTTCAGGCAACCATCTATACCTTTAGCCCCTTAACCTGCAATTCAGCTTGGGATCAATCCCAAAGAAAACTTAAAGGGAGGCAGTCTTCAAATCAATATAGTGGACCAGATGAAGAAGCTACATATGAATATCTCTTTATGGGATTCATTATCTCTTCCAAGTTAGAAGGACGTATTGAAGAAGGAATTGCATGAGCTGGATCGTCAAGCTATCCCAGTAAGCACTGATAATGTCTTGATGACAAACAGATAGCCTTCCACTTTAGGTCAGCTAAAGAAGGAAGAGAAAACTCCCCCTTTCTATGTATCCCTGGTTATAGGGGATTTCTTGGTACACAACTACATAATTGATAGTGGGGCTAGTACTTCAGTGATGCCCAAGTGTATAGCTAACAAGATGGGACTGAAGTATGAAGAGATGAACAAAGGAGTCCTACAGCTAGATGGGACACCTAGAAAAATAGTCAAGATTGTGAAGGGTTTAGACTTGAGATTACATGGTTACCTGACCTTCTCAATTCCCCATGATATACTGGTAGTGGATGTTCCTCCTTATTTCATAATTTGCTTGTCCAAGGACTTCACATCAAAGATAGGTGGCTATCTAGCAGTGAATTGGTCATATCTAGTTTTTAGAACCAAGTATGGGACCAAGGTAAAAATTGAGTCTAAGCCACTCTACAAGGACCATCTAGAACTGTACGTGCCCAAGGTAGTGAATGTTAGTTACATAATCATCGACCTAGAAGAGTCCCAGAGAGACCAAGCTCCATCCTCTACTCTTGAAGGAGTCACAGACCTACTCTTGGATGAGTGGGGAAATGATAACTTCAAACATGATCCTTACAAATTCATTGAGGAGTTAGACCTTGGAGTTTATTGCATGCACGAAGAGGGCGCCTTCATGCCAAATTTAATGAAGGCAGGCCAAGAGGACCTTGGCCTATGGCAGCTATTTTTTGATGGTTCTAGAAGTAAGCTAGGAACTAGAGGTGGGGCAATGCTAGTGTAGACACCGCAAACGTGTCTGCACCTTGGTTCTCCCCCTTGGCCCTTTTTCCCACCTAGTCCTCCTTGGTCCCTAACCCACCTAGGGCTTATTAATTAGAAATTAACATCTATTTTTAATTAAATTAGGCCCCCTTTCCACCCTACCCTTGCCACCTTGGATCCTCCCTTGAATCCCTCCACCTTCCCCCTAGCATTTATTAGGCCAAATCTCACCATTATATCCCCCCTCGTCCATTTTGGCATCCTCATGACCGTTCTGCCCATGACCCCTCGCTCGGCGGCGTGCAAGAGTGGGCAGAGGCTATTTTTAGCCTCTGTGCCCATCCTGCGACCACTGATGTCGGCGACCCTTCGGCCGACGTCGGCGAAACTACCGGCGTCGGCAGCCTTCATTATCCCCTTCTGCATCCGTTGCACCCCCTGGACTCTTGAGCTCAAAAACAGATTCTCTTGACGCTTTGGCTTTGATCTCTCCTCTGTCTTGACCTCGTGCAATAGCAGCAACAGGTGAAAAGGCCCTGGATCAGCATCTTCTCCTTGCAGCAACTCTTCTATGGCTCCAGCAACATCTTCTCTCTTCATTCAGTAAGCTAAAGGTAAGCTAGTCTGGGTTTGTTATTTCATTGTATCCATTCATCTATATTCTATTGTCTTTTGCTCCCTCTGTCCTTCCCCCTTGAGAGGCTGCAAAGCCTTCTCAGGCCCCATCCTCTGTGAATCCTCCTCTTCCCTGTCCTCTGTGTCTCTTTCAACTTCCTCACCCCTCTGCCAAAAAGACCTTGCAACAGGTACTCAACCCGAACCAGGCCACTCCCCAATCCATCCAAACTTGTCCCCGTTCAGTCTTAGACCCGTCCACAGTCCAGCAAGCAACCCAGACCCGACTATAGGCCACAACCCCGACCGACGCCGGTCACTTCCCCAACCGACGTCGGCAGGATAGCCGACGCCGACAGATCAGATAACCGACGCCGGCGACATTTCCGACCTCGGCGACTATCTTCAGCCCAACAGCTCTTTCAGGTAATCATTTTGTTTGCTTCTTTCCTTTCTACTTTCTTTGTCATTTCTGTATTCTGGCATTCTATCTTTTATCAGTCACTTATCTCATCAAAACAGTGGGTTGACCTCCCTTAAGGAAGTTTTTACACTTCTGGGAACAAGCCTTTTGCTTGGCAACCCACTGCCTATCTGTCTAACGTTTTTCTTGTCCTAGCTTCCTTTTTTTCTTGCAGGTGTCATTCCTCCACAGCCAAAGAAGAGTGCTCACAAACATCTAGATTTACGGTGCGCAATCTTTAGTCCAGGTACTTCCAAGCCATGTCCATTACTTTCTTTTAGTTTCTTTCTTTTTAGTCTGAAAAGCGAAATTTGAGGTAGAAACATCTCTGGCACGCCCGGTGGGACCCTAGGTTCCTCCTGGGTTCCTTTTTCTTTTTCATTCATTTAGGTGCATTTAGGCTCCTTCTCTCTTATCTCTTTCTTCTATTCCAAATGACACTATAAGCAAGGACTAAAACGAATCTTTCTTCTTTGCATTCTAGACTAGTCTAAATATCATACTCTCGTCCCTTTCTCCATCTTGTCTTCATAACAACATCACATTTCGACTTGGGCATTAAAACATATTGCACTTTCATTTCTGCTTGTGCTTGTATTAGTCCACATCTAGTAACTTAGGCGCATATTGAATAAATCTAGACACTTGATGTTACACTACCGAATCACATGCACTAAAACACACATAAAACATACCTGAGACAAGGCCCGACTGGGATTTCATCACCCAGCGGATACCTTACCCGTCCCGGTGACCCTACTTGGATTTCATCACCAAGGGGGAAGCCCACTCCGTTCTCTGGCGGAGGATAAACTCTAGGCGAGGTATATCTTGGCTAAGCGAGACCAGCTAACCACTGGAATTGTGAAGTGAGGGGAGCTTGCTCCTTAGCACCAGGCCACGTACCAGACCCTAACATATATCTTTGAGCACCTAAAACAACACCCGAAACCATCTTTAGACTGCCTTCTTCTAGGACCCATTTTTCAGCCAATCTCCTCGAACATTCATCTAAGGCATAAGCCACAAGTTTCTAAGGTTAATTCCTAGGATTTATCGCTTAGGCTTGTCTGTCTTTCTCTGTTTTCTTCTTCTCATCTGTTTGTTTGAGTGTGTGAGGATGCTTTCTTCTTTGTTTTTCCAAGAACCTTTTGGCTCTCTGGAAAACACAGTGACCGACATCGGTTCTGCCACCGACGTCGGCTTCCCCTGTCACCGGCATCGGTTCTGCTACCGACGTCGGCTTCATCTGTTACCAGCATCGGTTATCTGACCGATGCCGGCCTCATTTCCTACCGACATCAGTTTTTTAAACCGATGTCGGTCTCTGTCACTATCCTTTTTTTTCAAAACCAGCAACCTGAAGCCTGTCTTTTCTCTGTCAAAAACTCCATCCTGGTTTTTTGGAACTGAGCAACACAGTTCCTAAGACTTGAACCTTCTTTGCCTTGCATGGTTTTGACTCGAAGCCAAGCCAAAGCTCTTGTCAACCACACTAGCCGTCAACCACTTCCGTCCACCCCGTCCGTGACCAAGCCTACAATGGAGTTCAACTCGGAGACCGAAAGAACTCCCGTTCGTCCAACCCCGCCGCAGACTCCCATTGTCCAAGAAGGGGACCAAGACTTCGAGCGATTCTTGGACCTCAACGTCAAGGCCTTGCAACATTATCTCGCGCATAGCCGAACGCGAGACTCCTTGGGCAATCCAATCTATGGAATGCCAACCTCCCTTGTCGCGACTACGGCTATATCGATAGCATCCGTGGTTCAACCTTCGGACACCCAAGCCATCGCTTTGACCACTGACCAGACTTTGACCAATCTCCCAGGTGTGGCCTCCCCCTCTATCATTGGGCCCACTTCCACCGGGGTTTCGGCCTCTTGTCAAACTCAACCCGCTCAACCGTTATCCACTCCATTTCAAAACCTTGTTGTCTCTATCCCGCCTACCCTGGCCCCTATCAACACCAGGGTGGCTTCCTACCCCTTGGCCCCCGTTACCACAGTCCAACCTCTCGTGGCAACAACGGGCCCAGCTATGTCTTCTAACCAACCACCTTTAGCATCCACCTCTGCCCCTGCAATTAGTCATCCGTACATTCTACAACCGACTATGTCGCTCGCCTCCTCTAACCTCTTCCAAGCGCCCTACAACTTAGGGGGCGCGCAACCCGTCAATCCGTCGGCAGACATCATCAAGATGCTGATGGACAAGATGACCAGTCTTGAGACCTCTGTTTTCGGCTCACGCAACACTCTTTCATACGAGCAGATCTGTAACGAGCCCATTCATCCTTCCGTCCCAATCAGACCATATCCTAGCCAGTGGGAGCTTCCAAAGTTTTCTTGCTTTCAAAACAAGGAAGACCCCCAACAACACTTGCGGGCATTCAGACACGCCTGCTACCTCATTGGCCATGATGATGTGTTACTCTTACGCACCTTTCCTATGTCTCTCTCGGGTGCTGCACTTGACTGGTACAGCTCCCTTCCTAGCCATTCTCTCTTCTCATTCACGCAATTGGCTCAGCTATTCCTTGATCACTTTTCTATCAACATAACCAAGAAAGTCTCAATCACGGACCTCTATTCTATTCGGCAATTCGAGGATGAGTCCATAGCCAACTTCGTTGCTCGATGGAGAGGCCTTATCAACCAACTCTCCTTTTCCTTGCCCCAGGCTGAGCTTATTGAACTCTTTTCTCAAGCTTGTGCCCGACATATCTCTTCCACCCTGAGGGTTCAAACCTTCCGCACTTTTGACGAGGCCTTCACGATGGCCCGCAAACTAGAGTTGCGTGCCATCGAGGAGAACAAAGTCAAGTTGCGGAATAAGAATCCCAGCTCTAAGGCCAATGACTCTTCCTCTGCCAAGCCATCATCATCCAATTCTAAATCCAAGGCTTCAGCTAATGCCGTGGTTGTTAGACCTTCATCTTCTTCGACCAATCAGCCTGAGCCCTCTACATCTCAGAGCGCTACTCGGCAATTCCAGCAAAGATACATGCAGCGATGATATACTCCTCTCGAAGAATCATATGCGTCTGTGCTGGAAAAGCTTCTCAAGCAGGGGGCCCTCAATCTCCCTCAAGCCCGACCTCCACCGCAATTCGATCCCTCACACGCCATCCCCGCGTGGTATAGGGAGCATGACTTCTGCAGCTTCCACCGTGTTAAGGGCCATGACACGGAGAACTGCAAAACCTTTAAGAACATAATACAAGACATGCTCGAAAAGGGGGATCTCATCTTAGACAATCCAAATACACCCCCTAATCAGGCCATCGACATCTTCAAACAACCTTTTCCCAATCATCCGCCAACTCAGAACAGCATCCAGACCTTAATTGATGACAATCATGAGCACAACGTTCGAACAGTCAATACGGTCTCCCCTTTCATCCCCAATCAACCTCTTGAGGTTAGTCCATCAATCAGTCCATCACATGTGGACGAACCTCTCTCCCCAGCTAGTTCTCCATTGACCTCTCTCATCTTGGAGGACGCCTCGACCTTACCTGCACCTTCGGTCTCGCCATCCCCCATTCTATTGCCTATGGAGGACCCGACCCTTCTTACCCCTCAGCTGCAAGTGGGGGGCCCCGTCATCCCTGCCCTTTCCCCGCTGGAGGAGCCTCGCTCCCTAGTTTCTTCTCCACCCAGGGAAGAACCTGTCCCTCCTTCATCCTCATCTAAATCTGTCATGACTTCACCATACCCTGCACCCGTCTCGTCTTCAACCTCGCAACCATCAACATCTTCCTCTCAGCCATTTTCCCGGTTAGTGGAGAAGATTGACCTTCTCCCTCCATGGAAAGTGATGCCTCAGGTGTTGTGGGAGCGTCTTAAAGCCCTTCAACATGCCCGCGCCCTCTCATCACATGCCGCTAATCCTCCCAAGGCAGAATCTCATCAGACTCTTGACAAAGACCAGACCCTCAAACCTCAACCAAATCTATCCAAACCAAAGCCTGCGTCTATCTCATCCAAACCCATCAAGTCATTTGGCGTTCGTCCTGTCTCCACCCTCACTCACCCGCAAGTGAAGGTGGACCTAGGCCAAACCTCGACCAGCAGTACTCTTCCAACCAAGTCAAGAAAGACTGCTAGACCACAGAAACGAATGCCTCCTTCTCCGTCACTGTTGCCATCTATTTTGGGCCCCCATCCTTCAACCTTGGCTAACATCCTTCCCACTCTGACCTTCAACCAAAACTCGTTGCCTCCTTTGCTTCCTCTGCCTACCTCTAGTCGTCCCTCTCCTAAAAAGGCATTCTCAATCACCAGGCCAGAGCCATCTCCATCTGTCACCCCACCATCAACCCATAAGGTGGTACGGAAACCTCTTCTAACCTCGCCTAAGCAAAAGTCACCAACCTCGCGCATATCAAATAGCACGGACCCTCTATTGGGCTCATACTCGTCAATATTACGCCGACTTCTCCAGACTTCCGACATAACCCTTCCGCCCATCAAGCCTTTCCAACCTCTCGGGTCCAAGCCCTCCTGGTTCGACGATACGAAAATTTGCTTATATCATCGTACACCAGGACACGACACCGAGACTTGCTGTGCCCTCAAGGCCGTCATCCACCGCCATATGGAGAAGGACACTCTTCTCCTTGAGGACACTCTTGACCAGACCCTGACTCCTTCCTGTCCAACTCCTTCAAACACGTCAACATCTCACCAGCAAAACATGACCCCTTCTTCGCCTCCCATTTTCAAAATCAATGCCATCCGTATAACCACTAGGTCGCAGCAGGACAAGGCCAAAGCAAAAGCTGCCATTCCTTGGACCTATCCCTTCGTCAAGCCACCCCTTGCACCCAAGCCTAAAATTTCTATCCTTGGCGCGTCCCAACCTTCTTCATCTTCCTCTTCTGGACCAATTCACAACTCCATGATGAAGCAGCTTCACCAGACACCAGTGAAGATGTCTCTTTACGACCTTATCCAAACTTCGCCTCAGCACCGTCAAGCCCTTATCCAAGCCTTGCAGGCAGCGGAGGTCCAACCCGAGGACCCCCAACCACTTGCTGCCCTCGTCCATTCTTTATCTCCTGTCAACTCCATCACATTCAGCGATTCTGAGATTCCCACATCTAACACGGAAGATCAGGACGCCGCCCTCTTCATCACTGCCTACGTCGATCGGACGCGCATCAAACGCATTATGATCGATGGCGGCGCTAGCATCAACATAATCTCTACCCACGCCTTTGATTAGCTGGCTCTTCCCAAAAACTGCGTCTCCAAAACTGACGCGATCTTACACTCTTTTAACGACACCACCGCCACGACCATTGGCACAGTCATCCTCCACATTCGCGTAGGCCCACGCACAGTCCTGGAGCTCTTCTATATCATCGAAGGAGAGTTTCAATACAACCTTTTACTGGGCCGACCTTGGATCCGTGCCATGGCCTGTATCCCCTCCACCCTGCACTGTTGTGTGAAGTTTGAGCATGACGGGCAAGTCCACACCATTCCCGCTGACCCTTCACCCTTCAAGACTTGCAACACCACCTATCGTCCTAACGACGTCCTCATTCCCATCAAGCCGTCCACTCCGACACCGCCTCCATCTGCGGAAGCTTCGACCAGTTCGTAATCGGCGGTTGCCCTCACCCCTCCTCTTCAAGCGCCGACCAAGGACCCCATGGAAGACATCTTCCAACGACTATCACTTGGGGAATACCACTTGTTGACCCTCGACATGTTCCAAACTCCACAAGAGTATGGACGCCTTCACCTCAGTCCTAATTACGACCCTCGAATCGGGACGGTCTTACCTTATGGTCCTCCTCACTTCCAAACCAACTTTGTCTATGGGGGGCTTAATCAAGCCCCTACCTACGGCACTTTTCTTTCTTCACCTCGACCTTTCACATCTGATTTCTCATTTCTTGGCAACCCCACCTTTGCACACACTTACCTTCACAGGTGTGCATGGAAGGGTTTTGGTTTTGGACGTTATGAGCAGGGCTCCCATCAGCCCATCGAGCCGCTCAATGATCACGATGCCAAGAAACGGTATGGCCTGGGATATCATGACCCCACTCAGGCTCCTTCCGACCTTTGTCCCAAACCAACCATTGACCAATCTCTTACAGACTCGCCCATTTCTCCTTCGTCACCTACGGAGTCGGTAGTTTCCATCCCTCCTAGTTTTTTTTTTTTTCATAAACACCATCCGCCTGGAACCCCTGACCTATCAGCTCAATGGGGTGCCCAGGTCTCTCCCTCTCATCTTTCCTAGCATGGTAGAGGATGAGTCGGTAACCATTCACACTGTCCACTGCGTTGACGATGACGCCATCCTTTCCTACATGGGTGCCGATGACTCTTTCGTCCAGCGTTTCCTCCCTTCCGAGACCCAGGTTATGTTAAATGAATCCACCATTGACATCAACCTCCCTTCTTCTTCCGATGTTCCTCACGTCTTAAAGATTGGCCAATCTTTAGACACTCAGGAGCAGCTTGACTATGCCCAGTTCCTTTCCAACCATAGCAAGGCCTTTGCCTGGACTTACAGCGACATGCCTGGCATCGACCCTACCATTACTACCCATAACATTGTCACCAAACCAGAGGCTAAGCCTGTTAGGCAGAAGCTTCGAAAGATGCATCCTCGCGTTGCGCTTCTTGTCAAAGAGGAGCTTCAGCGCCTTCTTTCTGTCTCCTTCATCCAACCCATCGATTATCCACAGTGGGTCTCTAACATCATCCCAGTTACTAAAGCAACTGGGGGGATTCGGATCTACACGGACTATCGCGACCTTAACCTAGCCTGTCCCAAAGATGACTTTCCTCTTCCTAACATCGACCAGCTTGTTGATCTCACGGCCGGCCATGAGATGCTATCTCTCATGGACGGGTTTTCAGGATACAATCAAATCCTGATCGCACCGGAAGACCAGCACAAGACTACCTTTATCACCCCATGGGGGACTTTTTGCTATCGAGTCATGCCTTTCGGCCTAAAAAATGCTGGTGCCACTTATCAGCGCGCCATGACTTACATTTTCCATGATCTCCTCCACAAAATCATGGAGGACTATGTGGATGACCTTCTCGGCAAGTCCAAGCTCTGCCGCGACCACTTGACCATTCTCACAATCATCTTCTCTCGTCTCCTTCAAAACAATGTCTGCCTCAACCCCAAGAAGTGTGTCTTTGGGGTCCTCTCAGGCAAACTTCTCGGCTTCATCGTTTCTTTCCGTGGTATCGAGATAGATCCCACCAAGATCCGCGCTATTCTCGAAATGCCGCCCCCGACCAATCTCAAGCAGCTTCGCAGTCTACAAGGGAAGCTCCAGTCCATTCGCCGTTTCATCTCGCAACTTTCAGACCGCTGCCAACCTTTTCATCACCTCCTTAAGAAGGTCGTCTCCTTTAAGTGGGATGGGAACTGTCAAGAGGCTTTTGAGGCCCTCAAAGGCTATCTGGTCTCTCCACCAGTCCTCATTCCACCTAAGGACGACCAACCCTTCTACCTTTATATCTCTGCTACCAACCATTCGTTAGGTGCCATGATCGCGCACCGAGACGAGCATCATCGCGAGCAAGTGGTTTACTACATCAGCCGAACACTGGTCGACTATGAAACTCGATATACTCATATCGAGAAACTCTGTTTGGCATTAATCTTCTCCGTTACCAAGCTCTGCCACTATCTTCTCAACCACAAAACCTTTGTCGTCACTCACACTGACCCTCTCAAGTACATGCACTCCAAGCCATACCAGAATCAATGTATGGCTTGGTGGCTCATGCTGCTTGCTGAGTTTGACTTCGAATTCATCCAACAGAAATCTATCAAGGGGCAAACCATTACTGACCAACTGGCAGATGCCCCTCTTCCCGACAACCGACCCTCACACTGTGAGTTCCCTGACGAGTCTATCGCCACACTTTCCACCGATGACACCGTCTACCAGATGACTATGTTCTTTGACGGTTCCAAATGTCAACTCGGTGGGGGTGCGGGGGTCATCCTCATCCCACTCGACGGGGAGCCCTTGCCTCTATCTTTCAAGCTTGACTTCGATTGTACCAATAATATGGCCGAATACGAGGCCTTAATTTTGGGACTTCAGACTACCCTTTCTCTCCACATCAAGTCTATCAACATCTTCGGCGATTCGCAGCTCGTCGTTAATCAAGTTAACAGTTCATATCTCTGTAAAAATGAAGTTTTACAGAGGTATAAGAATCGTGCTGACACTCTTTTGGCATCTTTCGACCATTACCTCTTACAGACTGTTCCACGCTCTATGAACAAGTTTGCCGACACCATGGCTTCTCTTGCTTCGCATATCCCGTCTTCATCATCATCATCCCGCCTTTTTGTCACAGTGCATCGCATACCCTTTCCTTCATACATCCCTCCTCACATCGACCATATCAATACTGTCAATTCTAGCCCACAAGATGACTGGTATAAGAAACTTGTGGACTACTTGTCTCTTTCTGTCACTCCTCCCAACCTCTCTAGCAATGCGCGATGAGCTTTCATCAAGCGCACAGCTCGCTATACCATGCTAGGGGGCCTTCTCTATAAGCGAGGCTTCGACGGCCTCCTTCTTCGCTATCTAACCTCCACTGAAGCTCCTCAAGCCATAAAGCAAGTCCACGACGAGATTTGTGGTGGACACTTCAGTGGAAACTCGGTTGCCAAGCGCCTCCTTCGCCTGGGTTATTATTGGCCCACCCTTCATCAAGACTGTAGCGATTATGTTCGGCGTTGCATCAAGTGTCAGCAACACTCTAACCTGCTTCATCTCCCCAGTCACGCCTTGCAAGTCGCTCAGGATTTTTGGCCTTTTTCTCAGTGGGGCTTAGATCTCATCGGTGAGATCAACCCTCACTCGTCTCTTCGTCATCAGTCCATCATCACTACCACTGAGTATTTCACCAAGTGGGTGGAAGCCATTCCTCTCATCTCCACAAAAGCCGACAAAATTGCCAACTTCATCAGTGGCCACATCATCTGTCGCTTCGGTGTCCCTCACAAAATCATCACCGACAACGGCAAGTCCTTCAAAAACAAGACTGTCCAAAAACTATGCGACTCATTTGGCATCAAACTCAGCTTTTCTTCGCCTTACTACCCACAAGCAAATGGGCAGGCCGAGGCTTCCAACAAAATTCTCACCAAAATTCTCATGAAGGTGGTCGACGATACAGGAAGGGATTGGCACGTTCATATCCCCTTCGCTTTGTGGGCCTACCGCACTAGCATCTGAACCTCTACGGGTGCTACCCCCCTTTTCTCTCGTGTACAGAATAGAGGCTGTCTTACCTCTCGAAGTACAGATCCCATCTCTCTGCATCTCCCTGCATGACATTCTCTCCAACGACGACTTTCGTCAGGATCGCTTAGCTCAACTTGAGTTACTCGATGAGCGTCGTCTTGCTGCCCTTAATCATCTCCATGTCTACCAAAGTCGCATAAAGCGGGCCTACGACAAAAATCTGTGAGAACGAGATTTTAACATCGGAGACCTCGTCCTCAAAGAGAATCAGCACGTGACCAATATGGAGTGAAGTAAACGAGGTAAATTCGCCCCCAATTGGCTTGGACCTTTTATCATCACGCACAAGTATGGGTCAGGGACTTATCGTCTGTCTTCCCTCGACGGACGGCCGGAACCTGAGCCTCTTAATGCGTTGCATCTTCAACCTTTCTTCTGTTAGTCGCATACTCGTCTACTTGACACGTAACTTAAGCTCGTCTCTTGAGCAATCCTCATCCTCTTAATCCTCATCCCTTTCAACCCTATTCCCCATTAACAAGTCCTCTACAACCCTTTTAGGATGCAGTGATGCTTTGTCCTAATAAAAAGGGGCATCCTTGAGCTTCTACAGTCTTGTCCGTGACTCTCATTCCTATCAATAAATCCAAATCAAGATGTCAAAACATATCCATGGTCACTAAATCAAGTCAAGTCAAATCAAAAAGACAGACTGATCCCTCGAAGGACAGCTATACTATCATTGCTGTATTACTAGACTGATCCCTTGAAGGACAGCTAGGCCAACTTTTCAAACATTATTAAGCAAAAATATAGACCACTCCCTCGAAGGATGGCTATGACTACTCTGGCAATAAACAGCACTTTTCTTAGAAGCTTCCCGCATCGATCAGCTTCGCAACATGACCATTACATCAAGTGACATCTCTATGCAGGCTTCCCGCATCGATCAGCCTGACAAAAAAAAAAAAAAAAGAAAAAAAAAATGAGTCACGGACATTGGCTTGTAGTTGTCTCAGGGTCTCCTACAAAAGGGGCAAGGTTATTCCTGCTCTTAAACTGGGTTACCCTATCCCCCTTCTATCACCGGCTCAAGGGACTTCGAGCTCACTTTAATGTCAAAGTGATTCGATTACCGTTCTAACTCAACACTGGTCATCGACGCAATGCATGAACGGGGCTTTTGTTCTAATAACCCCTATCTATGCTTCCTTTCTGGTCCGTGTCAATGAAAGAGCAATTTGCCTTTCACCTTTTCTCTACACTTTGGTCACGCTTTGGCCACGTCAATTATCGACTCATCCTTAAACCCAGCCAACTTCAACATTTTTTTCAAACCAGCCTCGACATTTCCAACATGACATCAGGCATCATCCTTGTCCTTTTCGCATAGTTTCTATGGAGACCAATACCCATGGAAACTACCGACCAGACCCAATTTATGTTAAGCATAAACCAATACTTGCTGAAGCATAAATAGACCTTCTATTCATTTTTAGCATACATCCATCACGACTATGGAAACTTGCTAGGGATGAAAGCCTCTCGACCAATGTGACATCTATAGCATCATCTTGCCCTCATCATTTTGACACTTGACCACATCCAATCATCGATCAATCTTTTCCCTTCATCCGAACTACATTGGTCTGAGGCCCTATGACCAGGGCTATGTAGGCAACACTCAGATAACACATCTTCTGAGGTTAGCTCGACCACCCCCGTTTGTTCGTCTCTGTGATGGACAAACCTTCTCTTCTTTGACTCTTATCACACCCAACTTCGTCAACTTTGACCAAGACCAATCATTCCCTTTGATCAAGACCAATCATAGACCTCTGACCAAGACCAATCATCGACTTTGACCAAGACCTATCAATCCCTCCGACCCCCCTCCCTTTTAGGGAGAACTACATCGGCCTGAGGCCCTGTCACCAGGGCTATGTAGGCAGCACTCAGATAACATGTCTTCTGGGGTTAGCTCGGCCGCATCCTTTCGTCTATCCATCCTCTTGACCAATGACCATTGGTGATCATGCCTATCTCCTTCGACCTCGACCACTTCCAAGACAATGTTGCCTTGGTTGTTTTTGCGTGTATGCTATTCCACGGCTGGTTAGCAGAATTGTCCGCAGACTTTTTTTTGACCCTTCACAAGTATAGGATCACGAGCCAGTTGATCCCCACTACTTGTGACCTTTTCGTGTTTCTGGGAGCACTTCCTGAGCCCTAGATACCTGGGACACGACGACCATTTGGAGCTTCAGCTTAGATTGAGTAACCCGATCAGCAGACGACTAAATGCTGGGGCCCGGTTACTTCAATTTTGGCACTCCTTGACCCTTGACCATGCGACAATTTGACCTGACTATCCCGTGACGTGGTATACGCGCAATCACGACTTTTGCAGCATTTTCACTCACCTCTCTCTTTCTCATTCACCTTTTGTCAAATCAACACCCGACATCAGGTTCCTTCTCTCGACTCCTACTTTGAGGGGGAATACATCATCCTTCACCTGGGGCAACCACTCCCTATTTTTGTCTTGCAGTTCGTTCAGAACAACCAACAAGACAAAAAGGGGCAAATGTAGACACCGCAAACGTGTCTACACCTTGGTTCTCCCCCTTGGCCCTTTTTCCCACCTAGTCCTCCTTGGTCCCTAACCCACCTAGGGCTTATTAATTAGAAATTAACATCTATTTTTAATTAAATTAGGCCCCCTTTCCACCCTACCCTTGCCACCTTGGATCCTCCCTTGAATCCCTCCACCTTCCCCCTAGCATTTATTAGGCCAAATCTCACCATTATATCCCCCCTCGTCCATTTTGGCATCCTCATGACCGTTCTGCCCATGACCCCTCGCTCAGCGGCGTGCAAGAGTGGGCAGAGGCTATTTTTAGCCTCTGTGCCCATCCTGCGACCACCGACGTCGGCGACCCTTCGGCCGACGTCGGCGAAACTGCCAGCGTCGGCAGCCTTCATTATCCCCTTCTGCATCCGTTGCACCCCCTGGACTCTTGAGCTCGAAAACGGATTCTCTTGACGCTTTGGCTTTGATCTCTCCTCTGTCTTAACCTCGTGCAATAGCAGCAACAGGTGAAAAGGCCCTGGATCAGCATCTTCTCCTTGCAGCAACTCTTCTATGGCTCCAGCAACATCTTCTTCTCTCTTCATTCAGTAAGCTAAAGGTAAGCTAGTCTGGGTTTGTTATTTCATTGTATCCATTCATCTATATTCTATTGTCTTTTGCTCCCTCTGTCCTTCCCCCTTGAGAGGCTGCAAAGCCTTCTCAGGCCCCATCCTCTGTGAATCCTCCTCTTCCCTGTCCTCTGTGTCTCTTTCAACTTCCTCACCCCTCTACCAAAAAGACCTTACAATAGGTACCCAACCCGAACCAGGCCACTCCCCAATCCATCCAAACTTGTCCCCGTTCAGTCTTAGATCCGTCCACAGTCCAGCAAGCAACCCAGACCCGACTACAGGCCACAACCCCGACCAACGCCGGTCACTTCCCCAACCGACGTCGGCAGGATAGCCGACGCCGGCAGATCAGATAACCGACGCCGGCGACATTTCCGACCTCGACGACTGTCTTCAGCCCAACAGCTCTTTCAGGTAATCATTTTGTTTGCTTCTTTCCTTTCTACTTTCTTTGTCATTTCTGTATTCTGGCATTCTGTCTTTTATCAGTCACTTATCTCATCAAAATAGTGGGTTGACCTCCCTTAAGGAAGTTTTTACACTTCTGGGAACAAGCCTTTTGCTTGGCAACCCACTGCCTATCTGTCTAACGTTTTTCTTGTCCTAGCTTCCTTTTTTTCTTGCAGGTGTCATTCCTCCACAGCCAAAGAGGAGTGCTCACAAACGTCTAGATTTACGGTGCGCAATCTTTAGTCCAGGTACTTCCAAGCCTTGTCCATTACTTTCTTTTAGTTTCTTTCTTTTTAGTCTGAAAAGCGAAATTTGAGGTAGAATCAGCTAGTCTCCCCTTCAAAGGAAAGGTACTTTTTAGCTTTCTGTTTCCAATTCTATTGTAGAATATGAGTCTCTTATACATGGCCATGAATGGGCAAGTAAAATAGGGATTAAGAAGTTGTAAGTTTTGGGAGATAGTGAGCTGATTGTAAATCAGTGTAGAGTTTTGAATCTGACTAAGAATCCCTTGCTAAAGTCCTACAAACATAGAGTCTAGGACTTGGTGGAGGATTTTCTTGCTTTCAATATCACCTCCATTCCTAGAGAGTAAAACAAACAAGTGGATAGGCTGGTAGTAATTGGCACCCAATTTGACATTTCAAAGGAAATAAGTCGAGACTATGGTTCATGCCACTTGAAAGTGGTGGTTCAACCTTCTATCCTAGAAAACATTGCAAATTAGCAAGTTTTTGAAAGTGACTAGCAGATAGCTTTCTTCCTATAGGAGGAAGCTGAGTTTACAACATAAAATTAAGTGAAATGACAGCAGCAATATGGCAATCAGATTATTCAGTTGAAGAATAATAAAGTCCCTAAATGTCTAGTCATGCTTGAAAGCATCTTCAATAGAGATGACCAATTAAGAAATGACAAGGCATGCATCACAACCAAAGAGGAGAATTATGAAAGGGTTGAAATCTTCAAGGACAAGTTGCTTGCACTTGGAAAAGTTTGCACATTTCAAGAAGGTGGGCTTTCATTTTACTATGTCAGGAGTTCTCTAATGTCTTTGCTTTGGATAAAAGTGAATTGAAGGGCTTTGACCCAAGGCTTGCCCAACACACCATCAAATTAGAAGAAGGTACCAAGCCAGTCACGCAAAAGTAGAGACCTATCAATCTGACAATTGAGCCCCTCATGCAGAGGGAATTGGCCAAATTGATTGAGTCTGGAATTATATTTCCAATCAAGCATTCCTCCTGGCTAGCCAACCTTGTTCCTGTTAGAAAGAAGAATGGGGAGATTAGACTATGTGTTGACTTTAGAAACCTTAATAAAGTCTCTTTAAAAGATCATTACCCCTTCTAGGCATGGAGTAGATCCTTTAGAAGGTAACAGGTAGCAAGCATTTCTCCCTCCTAGATGGTTATTCAGGGTATAATCAAATTCTAGTGCAAGGTTGTGATCAGCACAAAATAGCCTTCACTATTAAATGGGGAACATTTGCATACAAGAAGATGCCATTTGGGCTATCTAATGCTGGTGCTACCTTTCAATGAACCATGGATATGGCTTTTGGAGGCTTTATGAATAACAATGTGTTGGTCTACCTTGATGATGTGACAGTATTCTCTAAGAAAGTGAGCCAACACATAAAACACCTCAAGCAAATTTTTGAAAGGTGTAGGGAGTTTGTCATCTCTCTTAATCCAAAGAAGTGCATGTTTGTTGTTCATGAGGAGACACTCCTTGGCCACATTGTGTCTAAGGAGGGCTTATCTATTGACCTCGAGAGAGTTTGCTCTATCTTGGAGATGTCCCTCCCAAAGCACAAGAAAGGCCTGTAGAATTTCTTTGGGAGGATAAACTTCATTCAGAGATTCATTTCAAATTTTGCTGAGATAGTCAAGCCACTCACCCCTATGTTGAGGAAGGGTGAAGAGTTCAAATGGATAGCTCAAAGGAAAGATAGCTTTGAATCCATCAAGCAAGCCATAACTCAGGCTCCCACTTTGATCACCCCCAACTTCAACAAAGACTTTAACCTCTACACTTTCAGTAATGAAGAGGTGATATCCACCATGCTTACCCAAGAAAATGGTGAGGATCTCAAGTAGCCACTTGCTTTTTTTAGCCAAGGGTTAGAGGATTTTGAAGTCAGGTACACGTATGTAGAGAAGTAAGTCCTAGCAGTAGTGTGGAGCCTAAAGAAATTTAGGCATATGTTGTCTAATAGTAGGATTCACCTCATGTTCCCACACCCTGGCATCAAGGATTTCTTGACCAATCGAGACCTGAATGAGAAGAGGGCAGTGTGGATTACCAAAGTGATGGAATATGACGTAGACATCAAGATCATCAAGCTAGTGAGGGGAAGAGGCATGTGCAAACAACTTGCTACAAACTTAAAGCAAAAAGGGGAGGAAAGCTTATTAATTCATGATGCAGCCATAGCAAAAGAGCCAAGTGTCATAAAGGATTGGATGTTGGCCCTGAGGTGCTTCCTTATCACTGGTGAGTGCCCACAAGGTCTTGATAAGACTGGAAGAAGGTATTTCAAACTCCAATCTCTCCTTTAAGTCTTGGTTGGTGAAGTATTGTTTAGGAGGGATATCTCTAGGGTCCTTCTAAGGTGCATTGACCCAAACTAGGCTCATAATGTATTAGCTAAGTTCCATGATGGGCTAGTAGGCGGTCACCTCACTCCTAGAGTTATGGCAGCAAGGATAATGAGAGCTGGCTATTTTTGGCCTACTCTTTTCAAGGACACCCATGCCTAGGTAAGAAAGTGCCAAAAGTGTGCACTTTTTGATGGAAAATAGTGATTAGCTGCCATGCCTCTATAGCCCATTCAAGTTGAGCAACCATTCATGTAGTGGGGTCTAGATTTCATAGGGATGTTCAATCCTCCCTCCAATGCTGGGTACAAATTTGTCCTAAGTGCTATGGATTATTTCACCAGGTGGGTGGAGGCTGTTGCTCTGAAAGAGGCAAGTGAAAGTGCACTTGTAGAGTTCTATGAGGACCTAGTAACAAGATTTGGGGTCCCAACCACCATAATCTTAGATAACACCTTGGCTTTTTTGGGAAGCAAAACTAGTGAATGGGCACTAAGGTATGGCATGTACCTCAACACTTCATCAAATTATTATCCATAGGGTAATGGGCTAGCTGAGTCCACCAACAAAAATTTGATCAGAATCATAAAGAGGACCATGGAAGAAAATTAGAGGACTTGGCATGCCAAGCTAAAAATAGCTATGTGGGCTGATCAAATCACTCCAAAGAGAGCAATCAGAAATTCTCCATATATGCTTGTGTATGGAAGGTTAGCTAGACTTCCCATATCATTTGAACTAATAGTATTGGATCTCACCCACCAGCTACAGTTATAAGAAGGAACCAGCATGGAGGTCAGGTTGTGTGAGCTAATGGAGCTGTAAGAAGTAAGGGACTGGGCTATGGCTTCTATGACCAGTCACCAATAGTAAGTAAAAAGACACTTTAACAAGAAATATTTGTCAAGAGATTTCTCTAAAGGAGACATTGTCCTGAAATGGGATGAAGATTGAGCTAAGCCTGGAAAGCATGCAAAATTCAATGATCTATGGAGTGGCCCTTATGTAATCACTTAGTGCAAGTAGCATAATGCATTTTAACTCTCCAAGTTGGATGGCAAAGAACTATGTATCCTAGTTAATGGGATACATCTAAAGCATTGCCAATAATTTTTGTTGGTTCACTTGTACATATTTTCCATTATTTTCTTTCCTACTTTCCCTAAGTGTTGTTGCATAGGTAGTAGTTTTTTTAGTCTTGTGTGTGCATTTTCATTTCCTTGGAGGTAGATCTGGGTGATTGGTTCTAAGTTTTAATAGAGCTCTTGCTGGTTTTCCAAGTTACAATTTGACTCTGTACCCAATGGATTTTTTAAAGCAACTGGGTTTTATGCATTGCAGGCATGCTTCCCCTGTGAGTTGCCAATCTATTGACCAATTTTGCCCACAAGCAAAATTTTGGTCAGCTTTTTCCCCTGCCATTTTAATACCAGTCTTTTTTGGTTTCAGCAAGTTCAATGAATCCAGTTCGTGGCCTAGTTTAATTGGTTTGATGGCCTTTGGTTTAATCTTTTGGTTTAAAGTGGCTTAGTTTAATTGGTTCAATAGTTCATCAGTGCACTTAGTTGAACCATTGAACCGTTGAACCATCTTGGTTCAATGGTCTTGGTTCAATGGCAAAGGTTCATTGGGTTCAGTTCAATAGTCATTGGCACACAATGCTTAAACTATTGAACCATTTTTGGTTTAATGAGTTTAGTTCAAATGAAAGGTTAAAATGGAAGGTTCATCAACTTCAGTTCAATAGTTCATCAATGTGCTTGGTTGAAGCATTGAATCATTGAACCAACTTGGTTCAACGGTCTTAGTTCAATGGGCCTAGTTCAACGCTTGGTTCAAGGGTATGTCCTTGGACTGAAGGGTAGTCTTCAAGGTTCAATACCCTTCCAAAGGGCTAACACTTCAAAGGGAAAGTACCTAGGCAAGGGTAAGTTTAAGTTCAAAGTTCAAGTCCAAGTTTTGATCAAAATTGGCTAAATCCCAATTCCTTCAGACTTTTTGTCTGAAGGAATTCCTTCAGACAAAAAGTCTGAAGGAATTTGGGCCACGAACATCTAAGCTTCAAGCAAAGGCAGACAGAATTTTTGTAGACTTTTTGTCTACGAGAAAATGTCGATGGACAAAATTCCATGAAAAACAAAGCAAGGCAAAGGCAAACCCACATAAATTTACCCATGGAAATTGTCCACGGACATAAAGCCCGCAGGAACCTAGGAGACATTCGCATAAACAAAGGGACCCACCGAATGACCCTAAAGGGAAAATGCCCTTGTGGGAGACTTCCAGCCCAAATATAAAAGGGTATTTTCAAAGGTAGAAAAGTTGCCAAGAAGGTGCTAGCAAAAAAGTGAAGCCACAGAAGAAATCATATGAAGACCCGATGACGTTGCGACGAGGACAATGATGTCCCAGAGGATGTCAAAATTAACAAAATAGTTTAGCCATTGGTTTTCAAAACATGATGGCCATACAAATGTCAAATTTTATAAATAGAAATGGTTATTTATCCTCAAAATCAAAGGAAGTTCTAGCCATGAAAAAGGATCCCAGAGTGCAGCGACCCACCAAGATTTATGCCCCAAGGGACGAATGAGCCAAATAAGACAAAATTGAGAAAAGACAAAGTGACAAGTAAAGAATGAGTAAGTAGTTAGTCCAAGTGGTGCCAATTTGAGAAGTGACTCTAGCAAGTGAAATAGTGCCAGTGAATTGATCATTTGGGATGCAAGCAGCTAGCAGTGCAACCATTTCCTCTATTTCACATTAATGAGTAGACAAACTGTGTAAGTCACCTAAAAGAGAAAAGTAGATTTTGAGCAGACAAAGCAGATGGCTCATTAATGTTTTGAGTGACTTGTTCTTCCCAATGAAGGGACGTGATTACCACTTGTAAAGAGGGAGTGCCAAATGGACTTCCAGTTTCTCATATATATTACAAACTTGTCATTTTGTAATCATCTTTTCACGATTTTACAAGGCGTAGCCCTTCTAAAATTTCTACCTAAATCTATAAACATAGATTTTTACCTCTTCTTGGATAGATACTCTATGTATGTTTTGAGTGTTGATTTGTGTTTAGTCATTGTCTTTTAATGCTCTCACAGGTTCAACACCAACACACCAATCATCTACAAGGTGCCATTTGTAGTTGATAGGAAGAGAGTTCTATTTTTGGGTGTAGAGAATAGAAGGGATTATCTACAGAGTGCCTCTTACAACACCTTTGGTGAACCTCCTTTTTCTATATTTTTCATTTAAACCTCCCTGTCAAGTTTTGTAGACTGTTTCTTATGCCAAGGGTGAAGCGTATAAATGTGTTTGTCTGATTTTGAGAGTGGATGTGAGAAGGTCATCTTGTTTTGGTCTATCAACTCCTTAGAGTAGTTTATTTTCTTGCATCTCTTTTCCCTTTTCATCCCCCCATTATATATATATATAAATATATATATATATATATATATATATATATATATATATATATATATATATATATACATACCTGTATTTGTACTTGCTAGAATAAACATGATACATCAAAAGGAGCTAGCCCTTATCTAGAGACTCTCCCCTCTAGATTTGCCAGTCCCACATGCAAGAGGGGAGTTTCCATGTTATGTGGAGAAAGCAGGATTTTGACCTCCTTGCCCCAGGTGAAATTTCCTATGTCAACACTTCCCAAATAGGGACAAATTATAGACACCTAAAATTGGCCATGACTAACTTCTAACCAATTCTTACCAACCATTGCAAAGTAATCTTAGGAATCATTAAACATTCCAAATTTTATTGTGCATTATTCATCAAATCTTAGAATCATGTTAAAACATCCCTAATTAGGGTATTCTATCATATGCAATAATAACCTCTCATGGATTCATCCCTAATCACTTTGCAACATCACAACTATCAATTTGGCCTATGGACTTGTTGGCCAATTTTAGCCCATGTACCAAGCTTATGCCTAGATAGAGAAGCTGATCAGAGTTCTTAAACCATAAATGATAAAAAAATGGCAAAAGCAAGCTTTGAAGAGCCAAACTATCTCAATCATCATGAATAAATGTACTAGTTAGCTCAATCATGTATTTTATAAGTATGCTTAGAAATACTCTCAAGCCAAAATATCACATGAACATGAAGTATTCATGCCTAAATATGATTTATAAAGTTTTTATCTTGATGAGCTTGATATCTCAAGATATAGGTATTTAAAGTTGAACAAGTAGTCTAGGATGGGCATGAAAATGTCAAGATAAAGCTATGACAAGTAACCATTTAGGTTCAAATGATCATAATATTAAATGCAAAGATAACAAGTGTCAAAATATCACTTGATTAAATCATATATCAATGGAATGTGGAAAGTCAATAGGTCAAAATGTTCCTAAAATTATATAATGGTCTACATTTAATCAAGTCAAATGATCTAATGGAGAGTGGGTGAGGAGGATGTTAGTGGGTCCCAAAGATCCAATGGAGCAAGTTAAATCATGCATAGAAGAGAAAAAATGAGCTTATATTGGAAAGGTTATCAAATCCTAAAGATAAATTATAAGATTCCAAGTGTCATTACTATGGTATTTATCAAGTAAATCAATGATACATGTTTGAGTTGTGAAAATGAGGGTCGATGGTACATGACAAAGCAAATCCAATGGTCCTCATACAAGCACATGGATGTCAATCAACAAAAAGTGAGAGGTTAAAGAGTCAACATATCTTGGGGATGAATACAATACTACCACATGTCATAAGTGATGGAATATATAGACTAACTATAAGATCATGAGGATCAACGCAAATAAGACACGTGTCATAATCTTGAGGACCCAGATTAAGATTGATGGTCGATGTTAAAATTCAAAACCAGGAGACTTCAAATGGAATATGAATTCAAATCAGGTCAAACCAAGGTAATAGTTTTAATAACATATGTCACCATTCAAATTTAGACACAATAGGTTTGTCTAAACCTAATATAGTTCATAGAGAGACTATGCACCCTATAAGCTTTCCATAAATAGGGAAACTACAAGAAAACCAATAAATGGATTGGTTTTCAATCTATAAAAAGATCTACATTAAAATATTGAAATAGGGATAGGTTTTTGATTAATAAATAAATATCTCATCTATCAACATGGATATATCCTCAATAAAGTAGGTACTTACCACCAATCAAAGTTGACATGAAATGACTATGTCCAGATTCAAGGTATGAAGACTTTGTCCTTATAGTGAAAGCAAGTGAAAGGTGGCATGGAAAATAACAACAAAGAGATATGATGGTTAAATAAGTATTTGTAACATTTAGTATTATTCAAATCTTAAAGATCATTCTTCCTTGAAAGTATCATGACTCATCATCTACAAAATAAACTTTTGTCCTCTAGTGTATGGCTCAACCAATGAGAATAAATTGAAGAATAATTGGATCAAATGTAGGTTAATTTATTGATGAAGGGATAGTTAATATTGGATTAAGTGTGATGGATAATTCATTAAAAGGTATCAACTCATTGATTGTTCTTGGTTAACGTGATCCCTCTTCTATCTTTTCCCTTTCTCTATATCACCCATTATTTCCATTTGTAATAACTCTATTGGATTATAGAGCCTCATAAGGATTATTTTAGTTTCAATAGTAGGGGAAGATCTGATATATTTTAAAATATACTCATCTTGATTAGGCTAAACCCTATCAATTTTTCTTAACAACTTCCTCTTGATGCAATAAAAGACTTTCTTTACCTATCTCTTACCTTGGATCTATGTTTAGTGAGTTGTGCATATGGAATTATGAATGAGAATCTTCCTCATATATTTTCATCCTTTCTTACCTCTTTTAGGGTATTTTCAAGTTATTTTATTTTTAGATTAGTGTACTTCCTAAACCTAGTCCATGAAAGACTTATGCATTGAGCTAGATTATGTGATTGTGTGATCTAGCATTATCTTCTACAAATCTAGTGTGGGTTCAAACTTATGGGAGTTTCCCATTTTTATTTGGTGCATCAACTTTTATCCTTATAAGGAGCCCTTTTCTCCTTTCTAACCCTTTTCCTTGTGAAAACATTATTATAGGTGATCCATAAAGAGGAAGTCATCCTTCTCCAAAGGTTCAACCCTATTATAGGTTACCCATAGCCTAGGGTTATTCCCATATTATGATTGGGAGTGGAAGAGCCTAAAATAATCTTCCATAAGGTTTAATATCACATCATAATAGTTTTAAAATTCCCAATGGGTTTTACTTTGTCTTATATCTCACTAAAAGGTTCTTGGTGTTACCTTTTAGTGTAATTAGCCTTTGGAAGCACATTTTCAAATACCAATGGAGACTCCACTATGAACATCAATTGGTATAAGTAGCTGAGGTAAATAATCACCATTATTTGGTATTTATCATTCACCATTTGATCTAAATACATGTTATTTCATTCCTTATGCTTCCCCTCATTTAAATCAATCAAGGAGGGCATACAGAAGATAGAGGAAGTGCTAGCTAGGGTAGTCCAAGAACTAGTTCAAGAAAAAGAGGTGTAAGATAAGATCAATGAGTTTACCATACAAAATTTCCATGACTCTATCTCCCTCTCCCAATATCCACAAAAGAAATCCTTCAAAGTCCCTAGATGGAAGGATACTCTCATAAGATACAAGAAAGGTGAACTTCTTCACTCTCCCACCATCTCCCTCTTGGATAAGGAGCCTATTTTGAAAATAATATAGGATGAGCTTGTAATCATAGGTGAACTTGAAGAAGATAACACAAGTTTATATGATGAGGAGATAATTATAGGCATCCTACTGCATTCATAGGAGGATAAATTAGGTTTGGAATAGGTGTTGTGGGATGGATTTGACACTAATGAATTAGAGCTTGAAGGTAGTATTGATGATTTCATATTTTAAGGGAGGTGTATTTAGGATATAACTAAGATTAAAAGGGATTTTGATTTGTTCTAGGAACTCCTATTTGGTATGGGTAAGGATTAAGATGAATAATAAATAGTGAAAAAAGAGGATCAGGATGAAGTATGGCAACAAATTTACCATGACTTCAAGGAAAAGATCAATGTTTTAAACCATTATATGCCTCTTCCAAAGTATGTAAATGAACATATAAATTATGTCTAAGAATCTGACTAGTCTCAAGATGAATTATCTATTGAAGGGAGTACTAATGTCTTCAAGAATTAAGGATAATGGTCTTATCTAGAGCCATAAAAACATGACATTTTAAAACTTAGATGGGTTGATGAGCTACCATGTGGCTCCTTTCAAGGAAATTAGAATAAAAATGGTTTTAAGGTTTGCATTATTCTGGATGACCAAGAGGAAGTTACCTTTTGGGATGACTGAGAGATTTTTTTGCCTAAGCCTAGACAATCCACCTTCATGTTCAAAGGAGCCATTAGATGAGGAGGTTGTAGGTTCTCATATAGTCAATTCTGGATAAAACCTTGAATAAATGGACCAATATGTCTACATTGGAGACATGTTTTCCCATTTCATCCTCTTAATAACATGACAAAAGAGTCAGCAATTAGGCATCTTACCTCACCTATCATGAGCTCTTAAAATCAAGGTGTTTTCCATCTTATTTCACCACAAGTGAGTGATGTTAAATATTTTACATTTTATCTAGGAAGAAGATAATTTTATGTTACAACCCTCTACATATTATAATAGTTTTCTTGTTTTCCTCTAAGTGGCTTATACACATTATTTTCCTATTGTGTGTTTCCTTATCCAAAGTGCCTTGGGTACTTTGTTTTATTTATTTTTGTTCATAATTATTCAAGAGGAGTTATATATATGGGTAACCTTTCATCATTTCCTATCAGCTTAGAGCAAAGACTTATGATTCCATGCCTAATGGATCAAATAAGGCTACTAGTCTGGGTTCTCAAGCATATGAGACATGAATCCTTATGATTTAAAAACTATGTTGGATAATTTTAGCTCACACACCAATATTATACCTAAAAGGAGAAGTTGAGTAGAGTTAATAACCCATAAATGATCAAAGTATGGAAAAAATAAGCTTTAAGGAGATAAACCATCTCAAACATCATGAAGAAATGGACTAGTCAACTTGATTGTGTATTTTATAAGTATGATTAGAAATATTCTCAAGCCAAAAGATCACATTAACATGAATTTATTCATGCCTAAATCATTATTTACACATTTTTTTTAATCTTGATGAGCTTGCTATCTCAAAATATAGGTCTTTAAATTTAAACAAGTAGTCTAGGATGGGAACAAAAATGTCAATGTAAAGATATGACAAGCAATCATTTGGGTTGAAATGATCCTAAGGTCATGTTTTCACTTTAAATTTAACCCAATGAGGATATGAAAAGTCATTCCTCATTCAAGTGGCACAATGGAACCACCTCAGGGTTGTGGGTGTCCCTAAATTGAGGTGTATCTCTAGATGAGGGGCTAGTTCCCCTTGATGAATCACTATAGGTCAATCGTAATATTAACACTTAGGGGATGAAAGGGGGTAAGAATAGATTAAAAAATATATACTTTATGGAAGGTAATATATCAAATATATTCTCTACTCACACCCTTTAACCTGTACTTAGAACCAAGGAGAAGTTTACATATACACTTCATCTAATGGCAATCTTCTCTCTCACATCAATGTTTCAAGTGTGGGTTCTTGGAGATATCATAGGCTATAAGGACTTATAAAATATTAATTATATGACACACTATTGAATATACTACTAATTTCACCTACAATATCAATAATAAACACTTCTTGTTGACCTATAAAAGAGAGATTACAAAACATAAGGTAGTAGGAAGAGTAACATGTGAAGGTAAACAAAGATACACTTTCAAAAGACCAAAAACCATTGTGTACACTTAGTGAAATCTTGAATGACATAAAAAATATATCTTTATTACCTCAAGGAAATTTTTTTTTAGGGACTCACTATACCAAGGTGGAGAGATAGAATACAATACCAAAAAAGTTAGTTTATATAGATAATATGAGAGGAGAGAGAGAAAGGGAATCTCAAGAGTCATTTGAAATTTTTCCAAATAAAAATATTAGTTATTTGTGCATGTAAGATAAATACAGGGAAATCCAAGTAATTTTATAAGCTACAAGTGTCATCTTAAATCATTCAACTCTTACAAAGTGGTCTAAAAACTCCTTTCCTTGCATAGAAAATTACCCCTCATGATTTTCCTTCCAAAACTACCTTATCATTACATATGATCAGGTATAATGATTGGTTTAAGTATGAGGGTTTTAAAAAAATATCCCTTATCTATTAGATCAGCTTCTAATCATCTATCTTCCTCTAGCCATGCACAATCATCTTTAACAGTCCTAAAATGACCTCCATCCATGCACCTCTCACAATTGGCACCCAAAAACTTCAAAAGTATTCAATATGATCCATTAAAAATGATGTATTACACATTTAAAGAGTGTCCATAGCATTAGTTTCAATAAATAATCCTTAAAAGGCTTCCCAAATGTAGTTTTACTCTCTTTCACCAAGTGAGCACTATCTGCCCACTAGATTGGCTAACATTAGAGAGGTAGAAGATAGACTTAGGAAATTATATAACTTATAAAATTACCATTAGAACTTGTAAACAGTCATGAACTTTATCTCAAAGGTGATTTGGTATTTTTAAAGTCTTTTCACACATACAAAACACACATAAATGTCAAAATAAGCCTATTTTACACTATCTATATAGGTGTAGTATAGAAACATGGCATGGTTGAAATCTATAGGGAGTCATCTACATCTAAAATTTGGTTTCATGGAATTTCCCATACATCTAGATGCTCCAATTTACTTCTTTTCTCAATTGGGTCCTTAAAGAGAGTTTCTTAGGGTTTAAGAGTGATTTATGGTCATAGCCATTGTTCATAGAGTTGGCATGTTATAAATCCAAAATAATTCCACTTCTGTATTCTTAGAGACCTTCTCCATCATACCCATATAACTTATTCTACCATGCAAATGGTTATTAGAGATATAAGAGTCTCAAATTCACTATTTAGGTCCTTCTTGCATATTTTATGAGGTCTGAGCACCTTCACACCAAGAGAATGAATTTTGATGGTTTTATTTTAAAAATATGGGTCTATAAACCTATTTATATATCTTGTACACATTTTTTAAACCATTATAAATATCATCTTATGTTTAAATTGCAATTGGTCCACCATTGCTTTATGCTTAAAGCTTGTTTCCACCATTCTGCCTATAACCAAAAACTCAAAATGACCCTTTCATGTTTTTAAATGAATATATATAGTTTTAATAATTCATTTCAATTACCATGAACATTATTAAAATCATTACAATGATTTCCAAAGTCTAAAATTTAAAGTAACCTTTCATTTGGCCCCTTAATCTCAATTCTACCTATGGGATGTGATTGCAACCTTTGTTTCCTAGGGCACCTTGTCTACCTTTAGACCTCATAGTAAGGTTTAAAATTTTTTATTATGTTTTTCATAGCTATACAAACCATATTTTATTATAAAATTAACTTTTGGTCCACTATTCTTGCCTATCTCTTAAGATTTGCATGATTTAGGCATGAGGAGAGTATACTACCTCTGTGACAAAAAAGAGGCATATTGTCTTATTTTTGGGTTGAAATTGAATATTTTATAAGATTAATAATTTCCTACTAACAAATTTTACCAAAGGTTTCTACCTAATTCCATGGCTACGGGGTCTAACCATCTCAATATGCCTAAAAAAGCCTCAAAACCCTTATTTTTTACATGTTTTCCTTTAAATCACCTATGTGTTGTCTCTCCAAACATATATCATGATACCAATATGATTATACATTCTTATCACCTTGATTTTTTTCTCATGTATATTTTTAAACCATTCAAAACCCTTTTCCTTAGTGAATTCCCATACTTGCCTAGTGAACCAAGGAGTTTTCAAGCTTGTTATATGGACTATTATTCTCTTTCTAGGTAGGAAAGATGTTTGTGCATCTTGGGAGAGTATTATTATTTTTTTTAAATATATTTGATCATAATGAATCATGTTATAATAAATTTAACCTACCTTTCCTCTCTTAGACAATCAATGCTCCATCTAGACCTACATTTGCTTGAACCCTGTTATATGTGAGAACAAATGTCTGAGACCCTATTAAGGCTTGTTACTTCATTGAGAAAATTATAAATACCGATGATACATGATCATTCAAGTGATGATTCATTATCTTTATACTGATTAATCTTTCATTCCCTATATTTTTATACTTCATTACCAAAATGTCTCTTTGACCAACTTAGCTAAAACCCCTTGCCTGTTGACCTCAAGGTTTTAATGTGTGTTCATGATGATTAAATTAAATAATTTAAAAACATATTTAAGTATCAGTCATCATTTAATAATAATTTTAACCCATTTAATCATTTTGAATAACATTAACATTATTGAAAGCATTATCTCCCACCCACTACTTATCTCAGTCCATACAGGCCTGTAAGTGATGATGTGGGGTCACATGAGGTGTGCATAATGTTGGTTAGACATCTCATGTATCCCATGAGGTGGCACAAGTTTTTTTATTATACCTCTCACTATTTAATTCTTTCAAACCATCCTAGCTCTCCTTATGATGAGTCACTCCTCCTTGACTGAGACAGTCCATCTTGAACCTTGCCTATAGGCTATCTCCATGCCTTTCATAAGTGATCATGATGCCACAAGAATCTTATCATAACAAGGAATCAAAAAATGTAAATCTACCACCATTTATCCATATAGGTCCCTTTGGGTATTCTACTTAGCCACATGTAGGTGATGATTTAGTATGTTTTACTCAGGTAGGATATGAAGTTGACAATAATAGGTAAAGGAAAATATTATAAAACCATTCAAAGGCATTGATAAACCTTAAAAACATGTTATCCATAAATTCACACCTAGAACCATATTCAACACAAAACTTCTAACATGGAAAAACACCTCCAAATACACATGTTGACTATAAAGGGAAGACAATGAGGACAAGCATAACTCGAGCATTATTTTGACATGTTGGAAGTTCAATAATTATTAGATCATCTAAAAATATATATTCATGGTTCATATCTCTAAAAAAACCCTCATGTTCTCATTATAATGTATAAAATCCCTTCAAGACACTTGTAGGTACATAAGGAGCAGGTGGTTTGCAAACCAACCAAGCTTAGAAGAGGCTCCATTGACACTTGATGATATTTATGATAGAAAGGCAATGGAGAATCTACAGATAGATTTTAAAAACACATGAAACCATAAAACCTATTAAATCAAATCAAATTATTTTGAAACAAGTGGAAATAGAGACCCCTCTTGTATGAGAATGCATAAAAAGCTTCCAAAGGTCTAAATGATTATTCATAAAGGAGGATGCACCAAAACGAAACTTATTACTAAATATTTGAATTACACTCAAATACCTTTATTTACCCAAAATTATTCCTCCCAAACCCATCTATATGAGCCACACCAAGTGTTTGAAACTAGCCCTTCTTAGATTGTAAAGGCAAAAAGGAAGGAAAAGAAGCAAGAATTGAACTTTTTGACATATTCCTTGAAAAACATGCATGGTAAAAAGTTTATTAAGCTGAAGAGAAATCTTGTCCAATTTTTTGGCTAATGGTGAACTCAATAAGTTTGTACAAGTGCCCAAAAGGGCCAAAAAATAATGATAAACTACCCATTTCTACACATAACTACCTCTTAGACTAAGCTCTAACTTTTATTGATATATCTTGACCTCCTTCATGTTGAAAAATCTCTTGGTGACAAATTTTCCTCCTTGAAAGTATGTACAAGTCATTTATTATGCTAAAAATGTGGCCAAATGACACTTTTTGCATTTAAATCATGGTGAAGGACAAATATATGAATTATAAACACTTTAGGACACCTAAATGACATATTAAAAATTTTATAACACAATTTAAACATTTTACCAAGTTTGACCAAGGCTATCTTTGGTTGGCCTTATTTGACTAGACTAGTACAAGGAGGGTGGGCTTCAATAAGGACTAAAGGAAGGATAAGTAAGATGATAGAACAAAATGACACCCTATAAGACATATGGAAACCTTATTCAAAAGTTTAAAAATGTATGGGTTGACTCAATTATACTAAAATTCAAATTGGGTTAACAATTTGGTAATTCCTAGGGGTAATGTGCTTGCCCCTATTAAGGACTAGTATCCTTATCCTGTCCATTGAGAAAAGGAAGTTAAAATGCACTTGGAAACAATAGGACCAGACCTTGACTTGGCTAACAAACATATATTTTACCTCAAAACACATAAAGTAAAGAACAACACACAAAAATCACAAGCAAACACTAAAGCAAAGACACACTTATGCTACTAAGCACTTAGGGAACACAAGACATAACTAAAAGCAAAAAATTATGTACATTCAACTTCATCATACCTCCTTTCATAGATCAAAAGGGATGTATATTTAATATCTTTCCTCACTAGATGAATGAGGATGCCAAGCATACTTCCTTTTAGATATGGTGCCAAATGACTCATGTTTTCTCTTTGCTTTTTGACTTGGCATGTCATCTAATGGAGTCATATCCCATAATTTTCTAGGGTATATGGAGTCTTCTTGAACATATAAACATGCTTCATATTGTTTTCTTTTTGTCTCCTTATGATAGATTTGCATATCCATGCATGTGACAACTTGTTGCAAGTTTATGTCTTCTTGAAGGATCTCATCATTCTTCTCACTTGCTACAACCTCCTCAAATATTTAAATAAGTGTTTTATCATGAAAATTTGGAAGTGTTTATTATTTAAATTCTTCCTTGATGTTTGTGGGGATAGCTTCATAAGTGGTTCTATAATAAACCTTCAAGTCACCTTTAAAAGGTCCAAGATCATCATAGATTGCTCCATCATGATCTAGACTCCCTTGATGATGATGATTCTCAACACATTCTTGTTATTCAACATCTTGGGCTTGCTTTATTATGAGTTATATTCTCAGAACCCTGATATTCTAAGAACATTTACATATAAGTTTTTCACATGTCCTCTTCTTGAAACATGCCATCTTGTCCATCATTGCTTATAGTCAGCTCCATGGGAGTTTGAGGTTCCTTGAGGGATTCAACTTCATTACATATGTCCTCAAATTTATGCCACAAGTCATCACCCTTTGACTAGTTATCATCATAAAAAGGAGAAACAAGAGAGGCTCCTTCATTTTCTCCTTTGGGTTCTAAAAACCCTCTTCTAAGACCTTTTCTTCAACACAAGGATGATCCTTTTCCTCATATCATTCCTCCTCACTATTATTTAGCTCCTCTTCATCTTTAATCCAATCTAAAATCTCAAATTCATCCTCCTTTTTAGTAGTGCCAATATTAGGCATCTCAAAAACAAGAAGTTTAGCCAAAGAAGATTCCCAAGGAGTAATGAAATCCTCAACATTAAAAGGGAAACATTGATCAATTAGAGGAGATGGAAATATGGGTTTAATATATTCTTCAGGAGGAGTGGGAAGGATTTGAGGGGTTTCAAGTTTCTCTCCCCTTCCATCTCCTCCACATAAACATGATTTGTTATTTTCTTCATAAGCTTCCACCACTTCTTTCCATCCTGGGAAGGTAGGCTCAGAGGTGTTTTCATGGGGCTAAGATGCTAATAAAGGGGTGAATGATATGTTTAGGAAACTTTAAATTTCCTTGGGATTGGCATCTTTATTTCAACTTGGAAAATTAGGATTAGAAAGTTCATTTTTTTCTATGATAGATTTCCTTAAAAGCCAATTAGCCAATTCAATGTTCTTTTCAAGATGAGCCTAAAAAATCAAACTTATTTTATCACAATATTCTCCAAATAAATAAATCTACTCAACCATGATGTCCTCCTTCCTTTGGATCATCTCTTGGATGGAATTCCAAGAATGTAAAATTGGGGAATTCATGAAGGACTTGGGGCATTTTGGAACATTTTTGGATTAGCATCTTGAGGGGATAAGGTTGACACACTTAAAGGTTGATGTGGGGTATATTAGGGATGCTAAGACTAAGTTGGTTCATTAACACTCAACCTCTCTTTTAGATAAAAAAATAAATCCAAAAAAATCAAGTATCTCATTATAAATACCTTTCCAATTATCTCTCTCTATAGGCATCCATTCTTTCTTAAATTGTTCCAAAACATCCCTTACACTCTTGATAAAAACACTAGGGATGACCTAACCACAACCATATCTTATATCAAGGTCTAACATGTAGTCTTGGTAACTAATGAGAGTATTTTTTAAACTTAAAATGGGATGACTTGGAGAGGAACTAGGTGGAATAGGTGAAGCACAAGCTTGATAGGGCTGACTATAGGCAATATAAGATTCGTAGGGATCATGATAAGTTTGGACAAGTACTTGTTCATATTGAGGGGGAATAGGTAAAATATGACAAATCTCCTCAACTTGTGTTAGGATGAACTCAACATCAAAATAATCCATGAAAATTTTGATAATTATGTATAAAAATATAACAACATTAATAAGAATACCTAGACTACTTAACCAATATATTTATACTTGGAGTCACTATTGGTACTTAGTGGAATTGCCTCCAAAGGCTGCTATCTTGAGGAGAACATCAAGACTCCTCAATCTCTTGAAACAAGAGTCCCATCGAGCATGCCAAAAGTTATTGTCACTTAAACTTACACCTAATGAGGAGATGAAAAGTTAATCCTCATTTAAGTGGCACAATAAAACCACCCTAGGGCTATGGGCATCCCTAAATTGAGGTGGATATCTAGATGAGGAGCTAGTTCCCGTTGATGCATCACTATAGCTTAATCCTACTACTAACACTTGATGGGATTAAAAAGGATAAGAATATTTGAAATAAAATCTATTCTATGGGAGGTGATACACCAAATATATGATCTACTCACACCATTTAACCTACACTTGGAAGCAAGGAGAAGTTTGCATATACACTTCATCCAATGATATTATTCTCTCTCACATCAGTGCTTCAAGCATGGGGTCTTGGAGATATCTTAGGCTATGAGGACTTATAAAATAGGAATTATAAGACACAATATTGAATAGACTACTCACTAAACCTTTAATATCAATGATTGACAATTCTTACTGACCTACAAAAGAGAGATTACAAAACACAATGTACTAAGAAGAGTAACATGTGAAGGTAAATAAAGCTACACTTGCACAAGACCAACAAAAATTGTGTGCACGTAGTGCAATACTGAATGAGGTAAAAAAAATATCTTTATTAGCTGAAGGCAAAAATTTGGAAGGGCTTCACCATATCAAGGTGGAGAGATAGAATACAATGATAAAAGGCTAGTTTATATATAGAATATGAGAGGAGAGAGAGAAAGGGAAGCTTAAGAGTCATTAAGCACTTTTCCAATTTAAAATATTAGTTATTTGTGCATGTAATAAAGATATGGGTTGATCCATTCAATGTTAAGAGCTACAAGTGTCATCTTAAATAATTTAACTCTTGTAAAGGGGTCTAAAAACTCCTTTCTTTGCACAAAAAATTGTGCCTCATGATTTGCCTTCCAAAACTACCTTATCAATACATATGATCAGGTATAATGATGGGTCTAAGTAGGAGGGGTTAAAAAAATTCCCCCACATTCATTGGATCATCTTATAATCAACCATATTCCTCTAGCCATGCACAATCATCTTTGACAGTCCCAAAATGACCTCCCTCTATGCACCTCTCACACTTGTCACCCAAAATCTTCATAAATATCTAATATGATCCAAGAAAAAGGAAGCATGACACATTTAAAGAGTGTCCATAACATACTTTTCAAGAAACAAGCATTAAAAGGCTTCTCAAATGGAGTTTCACTCTCTTTCATGAAGTGATCACTATTTACCCACTGGACTGGCTGAAATTAGAGAGGTAACAGATAGACTTAGGAAATTAGATACCTAATAAAATGACCATGAGGACTTATAAAAATTTGTAAACTTTCTCCCAAAGGTGATTTGGTATTTTTAAAGTCTTTTCATACCTATAAAACACACAAAAGTATCAAAATAAGCCCTATTTTCCACTATATAAATAGGTGTAGTAAAACAAAATGGCATGGATTATATCTTTGGGGAGTACTCTACATCTCTAGGTTGGTTTTATGGAATTTTACCTATATTTGGATCCTCCAATTTGATTCTTTCCTAAGCGGGTCCTTAAAAAGTGTTTCTTAGGGTTTAAGAGTGGTTTTTGGTCTTAGCCTTTGTTCATAGAGTTGGCACATTGTAAATCCAAAATAATAACACTTATGTCTTCCTAGACTCCCTCTCCATCATCCCCAAACAAATCAGCCTACCATGCAAAGGGTTATGAAAGATATGAACATCTAAAATTGACTATTTGGGTCCTTCCTAAATATTTTACAAGGTCTGAGCACCTTCATGCCAAAAAAATGACTTTTTATGGTGCTATTTGAAAATGAAGTGCCTAGACACCACAATATATAGCTTATAAACATGTTTTAAACCATTAAAAATATCATATTATGTTTAAATTGCAATTGGTCCACCATTGCTTTAGGGTTAAAGCTTGTTTCCACCATTCTACTTACAACCAAAACCTCAAAATGTTCCTTTGATGATTTTACCTAGATATATATAGTTTTAATACTTTATTTCCTTTCCCATGAGAATTATTAAAATAATTACAATCTTACCAAAGTCTGGAATTGGAAGTGTCCTTTCTTTTGGCTCCTAACCTCAATTCTACCTATGGGATGTGACTACAACCTTTGTTACCCATGGCACCCTATTTTCCATTATAACTCATATCAAGGTTTCCCATGTTTTATTAGGTGTGTCCTATCTATATAAACCATTTTTAATGATCAAATTGACTTCTGGTCTACTATTCTTGCCTATCTCTTAAGATTTGCATGGTTTAGGCATGGGGAGACTACACTACCTCAAAGATAAAATGGAGGCATATTATCTTATTTGTTTGTGAAAATTGAATGTTTTGGAAGATATATAAGGTCCTAATGACCAATTGTACCAAATGGTTTTACCTAATTCCATGGTTATGGGGTCTAACCATCTCAATATGCCTAAAAAAGGCCTTAAAACCCTATTTGTGCATGTTTTCCTTCAAATCACCTATGGTTTGTCTCTCCAAACATATATAATGATTAAAATATGCATATAAATTCTTATAAAAATTATTTTATTCTCATGGATCTTTTTAAACCATTCAAAACCATTTTCCTTAGTGAACTTCCATATGTGTCTAGTGAACCAAGGAGTTTTCAAACCTGTTACATGGACTATTATTCTCTTGCTAGGTAGGAAAGATGTTCAAGAATAATGCGAGAGCATTAGGAATTTTTATAAATCTATTTGATCATAATGAATCATATTATAATCAATTTAAGCTTCTTTTCCTCTCTTAGACAGTTAAATCTCCATTTAGACCTACATTTGCTTCAATATGTATGATACATTATATCTTAAGTGATGATTAATTATCTTTATCCTAATTAATATTTTATTCCCTATATCTCTGCACTTCATAACCAAAAATAGCTCTTTGACCAACTCCACTGAGACCCACCAACTGCTAACCTGAAGGTGTTGATGTGTGTTAATGATGTTTAAATTATGTTTTTGAAAAAAATATTAAATTATATATCCTCATTTCAAAATAATTTTAACTCATTTACTCATTTTGGATAGCATTAGTATTATTGAAAACACTATCTCCCACCCATTGCTTATCTCAGTTCATATAGGTCTATAGGTGATGATTTAGGGTCACGTGATGTGTTCATGATGTTGGTTAGGAAAATAATGGATCCATTGAGGTATCACAAGGTTTTTATTATACCTCTCACTATTGAATTCTTTCAAACCATCCTATCTCTCCTTATGATGAGTCACTCATCTTTGACCAAGATAGTCCATCTTAAACCCTGCTTGTAGGTTATCTCTATGTCTTTCATGAGTGATAATGATGACAAAAGACTCCTAATGAATTAACTAATGCCTTTAAACATGTTTCATCCTTACAATGTTTCTAAGTTCCTTAAAACCATGGATTTACTCTAAGCTAGTTAACTATCTTCTTTCTTTTAGCTGTAGGTGCACATTTTGCCTTATGTACGAACATAAGATGATCTTGGGAAGGTGTCAAATCATCCAAACTCCATCCTTATGACCCATTTAACTCTAAAAGTCCTTAATCCAACATAAAACCTATTAAAAAATGAAGCATGGTTTGAAGTTGATAAAATTAGGAGACAAAGGTCTTTTTGAGATAGTTTCTTGTAGATATCACTAATAGGATTTAGTGGGTTTTATTGACAGCTTTAAATATCTAAAAGTTCCCTCTTCCTTTATCCTTTGCTCTTACAACCTTGTGAAATACTTGTCCATACCAGGGAAAAAAATCCTAAACCCAAAAAGTCATAAAGAGATCCTTCATCCATGTTATATGATGTTTGTAAAAAATCATAGGCTTATCTATTTGGTACTTTTAAGGCAGACAGTCCTAAACATAGTCTTCCTTTTCTCCATATGATTAAAACCACACCCTAAAATATTAACACCCTCATATGCATTTTTAAATCCTTCTTATCATACCAAGGTCTCTCAAAATGTCAACATATCACCATTTATCCATATAGGTTCCTTTGGGTATTTTGCTTAGTCACCTGTAGATGATGATTTAGTATGTTCTACACAAGCAAGATATGAAGGTGATAAAAATAGGTCTAGGAAAAGTTAAAAAACCATTAAAATGAATTGATCAAACTTAAAAACATGTTCTCCATCAATTCACACCTAAAACCATATTAAACACAAAACTCCCAATGTGGGAAAACACCTCCAAATACATATGTTGACTGTAAAGGGCTAACAATGAGGAAAAGCATAACTTGTGCATTATTTTGACATTTTGAAGGTTAAATACTTATTATATCATCTCATAATATATATTAATTGTTTAGATATCTAAAATAACCCTCATTTTCTTATCCCAATGTATAAAATCCCTTCAAGACACCTGTAGGTATATAAGGAGCAGGTAGTTTGCAAACCAACCAAGCCTAAAAGAGGCTCCTTTGACACTTGATGAAATTTATGCTATAAAGGTGATGGATATTCTATGGAGATCTCTAAAAAAACACATTAAACCATCAAAACTATCAACTCAAATAAAATTTTCTGAAACAAGTGCAAATAGTGACCCCTCTTGTATGAGAATGCATAAAAGTTGCCTGAGGTCTAAATTATTATTAATAAAGGAAGAGACACCCAAATTAAACTTATTACTATGGATTTGAAGTGAACTAAGAGATATTTATTTTCCCAAAATCATTCCTCCAAACTCTAGATTTATGGCCCATACCAAGTGTTTGAAACTGACCCTCCTTGGCTTGCAAAGGCAAAAAAGAAGGAAAAGAAGCAAAAATTGAAAATTTTGACATTAATTGCAAAAAATGCATGGTAAGGAGTTTAAAAAGCTAAATAAGTATCTTACCCACGTTTTTAGCTGATGGTGAACTCAAGAAGTCTATATAAGTGCCCAAAAGGTCTTAAAAATAAGGAAAAATTGACCCTTTCTATAATTAACTACCTCTTAGACTAACCTCTAACTATTCCTTACCTCATCCACATTGAAAAATCTCTTCGTGACAAATTTTCCTCCTTGAAAGTTTGTATAAGTAATTTATTATGCTAAAAATATGGCCAAATGACACTTTGTGCATATAAAGCATGGTGAAGGACAAACATATGACTTAGAAACACTTTAGGACAACTAAATGACCATATTAAAATATTTATAAAAAAATTTAAACCTTTTACCAAGTTTGACTAGGGCTAACTTTGGTTGACTTTGTTTGACTAGACTAGTAGAAGGAGGGTGGGCTTCAACAAGGACTATAGAAAGGATAAGTAAAATGATAGACCAACATGATACCCTATAGGACATAAGGAAACCTTCTTCAAAATTTAAAAAATGTAAGGTTTGAATAAATTTGACTAAAAGTAAAATTTGGTCAACATGATGAACACAAAGCTAAAAAGTGTAAAATATTGCTTAATCAAATAATAGATTGATGGCATGTGAGCAGTCAATAGGTCAAAAAGTCCCTAGAATGATATCAATGGTTTGAATTAAATCATATAAAAGGATCCAATACTGATTGGGTGAAGATGATGTCAGTGGGTGTTGAAGATCTAATGGAGTGTGTTAAGTTATACATAATAGATTAATGATGAGCTTAAAGTTAAAAGGTTAGTGAATCTTGAAGACAAACAAGAAATTACCAAGTATCATGACCATGACAACTACTAGGTGGATCAATGATATAAATTAGTTTGTGCAAGGGAATATTGATGGTTCAAAACAAAGTAGATCTAATAGTGCTTGTCTAATCATGGGGATATTAATCAATGAAGAGTGCAAGGTTAAAAAGTCAGCATATCTTAGAGATGAATGCAAAGATTCCACATGGTGCAAGTGAAGGAATGGATGGACTAACTATAGATCTCAAGGATCAATGCAAAGAATACAAGTGTCATAATCTTAAAGACCCAGATTATGATTGATGATCAATGTTAAAATTTGAAACTAGGAGACTTTAAATTGAAAACAAATTCGACTCATGTTGAACCAAGGAAAATATTTAAAAGGACATACACCAACATTAAAATTCAAACATAGAATAGGTTTTTCTAAACCTAATATAATTCACAATTATACTAGGCATCCTATAACCTTTTTCATAAATAGTGAATTTATAAGAAAATCAATTAATGGATTGGTTTTGAATATATAAAAATATTTATGTTTATATATTGAAATAGGGGTAGGCTTGTGATTAATAAAGGAATGTCTCATCTATCGACATGACTATATCCTTGATAAAGTAGGTACTTATCACTACTCAAAGTAGACATGCCATGGCTCTATTTAAATTCAAGGTATGAGGACTTCATCCTTACAGTGAAAGCAAGTGGAAAGTGGCATGGAAAATCAAAGCAAAGAGATCTACTAGTTAGAGAATTAGTTGGAGTATTCAAAGTTATTTAGATATTAAGGATATTTCTTCCTTGAAAGTATCATGACTCATCATCTACAAAACAAATTCTTGTATTCTAGTCTATGGCTCAACTAATGAGAATAAATTGAAGACTAATTGGAGTAAATGCATGTTAACCTGTTGATGAAGGGATAGTCTAGTTTGGAATAAGTATGATGGAGCATTCATTAAAATGTATTATCTCATTAATTATTTTTGGTTAATGTGCTCCCTCTTCTCTCTTTTCCATTTATCTATATCACCCAATATTTCCATTTGTAAGCACTCTCTTGTAATCTAGACTCTCACAAGGACTCTTTGATTTTCAAGAGCAGGGGACTCTCTGAGATATTATAAAATATGTTCATCTTAATTAGGCTAAAACCTATCAAGAATTTATAAGAACTACATCTTGATGCATTAAAATAATTTCCTTACCTATTTCTTGCCTTAGATTTGTGTTGAGTGAGTTGTGCATGATGACATTCTGAAAGAGAATATTCCTCATCCATTGTCCTCATTTTTGACCTCCTTTAGGGTGTTTTCAAGCTATTATAGGTATGTATTAGTGTTTTTATTGAACCTATTCCATGAAACACTTATGCAATAAGCTAGATTATGAGGTTGTGTTAGCTAACATTATCTTCTGTAGATCTAGTGTGAGTTCAAGCTTATGGGATTTTCCTATTTTTTTTGGTGTATCACCTTTTAGCCTTATTAGGACCCCTTTTTCCATTTCTAACCATTTTACCTATGCAAAAATTTGTATAGGTGATATATCAAGAGGAAGCTGACATTCTCTAGAGGTTTAACCCCATTATAGGTTACCCACATCCTAGGGTTGTTCTGATATTCTGACTAGGAGTGGAGTATCCTAAAGAACTCTTCCACATGACTTCAATCTCATGAAACAATAGGGCCTCTTAAGTGGGCCACTTGTAAACTTATATCAAATTTTTAAAGAGCTAAAAGGCTAATGAAAATCAATTCACAAGTTAAAAAATATTAAATTCCTAGATGAATTATCCATTTGAAATTATAAATACCTAAAAAAAAGAAATTCAAAATTCAAAATATACTAGCCTTTCATCATTGCCTTTAAGAGTTGCCAAGCTATTTGAAAATAAAATTTTTAATCTAATTTTGAGAGCCATGCCTAGTAATTTCAAATCATAATTACTTGAAAACTATTAACTCAATTAGAGTTAGATTTGACTCACCTAGATTTATTTTGAACCCATTCCAAGCCTAAACTCAACCCTAACTCACCTTGGGTGAGAGTTAATTCTTAAGGCTATAAATACAAGGCCATGCCCATTTATTTCTAAGCTCTCATAATCTAAAGTTATACTTCTAGTTTAGAGAGAGACAAGTTTTTTAATATGTGTTATAATTCCAAAATATTAAGCCAATCAACATTACAAGCCAAGGTGCTAAAGATAAAATGATCCAGTCAACATCCATTGTCAAATACTTCGTGATCGACAAGTTGAGCAAGTGACTTAACAAAGCATTTGGAGCTCCCAAGGAAGGTTAAAAAAATAATTGTCTTTTAGTTTTTATTTATGCTCTTATTTATTTATTTTTATTAAACTCTTCCTAGTATCCAGGATAGGAATGTAAGTGTTAGTGTATTTATTTGATTGTTATCACTTGAACTAACACTATAATAACCTTCCTTCTTGGATTCACATGTACCACAAATGGATGTCCAACATGACTTAGATGCACAATTGATTTTTGATAGAGCCTATATGAGCATGAAGAGGGTGCTTATTTAGAGATTAATATAGGAGTGGAGCATGATAATATGGTAGACCCATTAGATTTTTTTTTCACTCACTAAGGTGAGGACTAATAACATAAAAGAGAATATGGATGAGGACCCATTATCTATCCTTAGAGATATCGAAAGCATGTTTGAGAAAATCCTTAAGGATATGCAAAGACAAGTCAAGACTCTTGAGGATCAAGTAAAGAGTACATTCTTGGTTAGATTAATCAAGTAGGTCAAGGACAACCTCTTAAAACCTTTCTTAATCCTTAATAAAGTAGTGGAGACTCAGGCTGAGAATGATGCTATTATATAAAGGAATAGGCCTATATGGGGAGGATCATGGAAATTGATAAGAAACACTAGAAGATGTAGGTAATGGTCAATAAGTGGATATTCTTGGAGCTCAAACTGATACCAACCTTAGATTTAGAGTTGTAACAAACTTATGTCAGGAACATGAGAGTGATCATCGAGTAATTATTAGCTTTATCTCACACTACAATAGAACCCATATAAAAGGAAAAAATAAGATATTAACCTAATTCAAGGAGGTCAATATCCCTGTGTTATTTGACCTAGATGGTACTCTACTCGACTAAGGGTAATTTAGAGTCCACCTAGGTCAATTCAAATAGTTTATAGGGGAGAAAGTAACCAAGGAAAGATAAGGAGTCTAGGTAGTGTTGGACCTATCAACTCAATCCATTTAAAGAATCAACCAAGTAATTGAAGTCTAGGGATCAATGTAAGTAGCTTTCCAAATCTCCTAGAGACTAGTCGCTCAAGTAGAGGTGATCTTTAGGGAGCCTAGAATGAACTTGGCCAAGATTGACAAATATTTTAACCTTGTTACAGCTGAACTAGAATTGATGAGCACCTAGTTAAAGTAGTAAAGAGTTGACCCCTCTTATCTACCTCTTCATGTTTACTAGTTGTCGCCCATGGATCTATTATAGGTTTATTGGGATATTCTTTTGGTTAAAATTTTAAAATATGGTTGTAACTAAAATGAGTGGCCATCATGGCCTAGGATGGGATCCTCATGATTTTTGGAGGTGATCTATAATCCTTATCTATTTATAGAATAGTCATATTATGTTTTAGGGTGGAAAAAAAATATCTCAAAATTGATGTTGGATTATTTCCATGATTTTACCTTTGTTTCCTTCTTCACTCTAGATAGTAATAACATCCCAAATATATATTTGTGTCAATTTTTTACTCTTTTAATGAATACAATCTTTATCTATACAAAAGGGTCTTTTCTATGTCTAGTTTTCTTTCATCTCCATGTTTAAATGAACAATAGTGTTAGGTTAATTGGATTAATACTTTATCACTTTATGTATGTCATGATTATGATGTGTTTAGCTATTAAATTTTGCATGTGATTTATTTCATTTATATTTTGGTATGTGATGATAATTTGTGTACCTAGATACAAATTTTCATATGATGTTTATGTGTTTTCAACAATAAACCTTTAGTATTAATATTTAGTAGTAATTCACATTGAAGGCATGCTCTCCGCTCACTCTCCCCACTATATGTTATTTGAGGTATAACATTAGTGAAACTTAGTCTACAATGGTATAACTAAGGAAATGTCTCTTGGTTCAATGACCATTGCATTGATCTCATTTTAGACTTGGAGGTTTCCCTTTTCTACCTTACCTTTCCCTCTCTTTCATGTTTATTTAGTGGTTTGGAAGTAACCCCATTTCCCCCTTATGTTTACAAAAGAATAAGCCTAACCTTCAACGTATTCATAGTTATATTTAACATGTGTGAAGCATAGTACATTGAGATTCTAGTGGAAATAGTGCAAATATTGGAGATTACTCACACATGCTCCATTTGTGAAGTTCAATACCAATAATTGCGCCCTTGGTTGATCAAATATAAGTCCTAATACTGAGGAAGAAAGTCCTTATTTATCCCCACATTCCCTTTTTTCAAGGAGTGACCAATCTCAGAGGCATATCATGGTAAGGAATAGATAAGGGTGAATAAAATTTACCTAACCTAATCTAAAGCTTTAATGCTTTGATTTCATTTAAAATGATTTGATTGATTGTTGATCTATTTGATTTACTTTATTTTTTAATGTACAAGAGATTAATTTAATTAGTTGTATTTGATGAGGAAGTTAACTACTTTAATTGATATATAATGTAAGAGTTAATTTATTTAATTATTATTAGCTTGGATGATTTTCCATTTTAATCAAGCAGTTGATTGAGTGATGACATGGAGATCAACATGGGTAGAGATACTATTTTTTATTTATTTTATTAATTAGTTATTTTTGCATTGATGAAATTAGAAGACAATTAATTAATTAATTAACATTGACTAATTATTTAATTAATCATGGGATAATGTTAGTGGGATTAAATGGGGTGATGGTGAAATTAATTAATTAAAGTGGTGGTGTTAGTGCAAGTGAGATAATTATGCAATAATTATAGGATTAGGGTAAATTAATCAATGATTTATTAGATGATGATGAAAATACGGTGGAGGAATTAGGGTGTCTAAAATAAGATACAAGAGAAAGGAAAAGAAGAGTAAGGAGAGACTGTGGATACCTAAATTTCATCATGAATACTTGATTATGTAAAGTTTGGCCTTATTTCAATTTAATTAACTTGTGAACTTAATCTAGAACTATTTTACCACTTCACACTATATAAAGCACTTACATGGATCTATTCTATTTTTATCCTTAATTAGTAACCAACACCTATGTAAATTTTCTAATAACAAAACAAATTTAGATTATTTAATTTAAATATATCTAGACCCAAAAGGCACATACTTCCTTAAAAGACAAAAATGTCCCTTAAGGGTTAATAGTGGAGTGAGTTCTTAACCCATATGGTATGTTTCTATCCTTGGCCATATAAAGGTAAAAGTTTGAAATTAATTCCTAACTTACATTGTGTAGATACCATAATCTAGTTTATATAACATCTTATACTTGTATACTTGACAAATACCTATCAAGGATATACCATTTTTACTACCAAAAGGATCACATTTACTGTCTCCCTACTCTTAATTTATTTTAATTTTTTTATGATCCTGTAATTTTGATGACCTATATCCCTTGTACTATATATAAATCCTAAAACCTGATATATATCCTTCACTATAAATTTCATATCCTTACAAACTTCCTAGCCTGACTGACACTTACATCAAACATAAGGACACTTGTATCACTACAAGTGTCTAAATTCTTATCAAGTATCAATCCCAAATAGTCAAATAAATTACAAATGTTTCAAAACATATGAATCAGACTATTAATCTTATTTAACCCTTTCATGAGATATTTTAAAAAGGTGGGGTATAAATAAAAATTTAAGCCTATGAGCACCCATCTATAAAATTCCAATCAATCACTTATTCAATCAATTACAAAACTAAATTCTACTACCCTATTCTTACATATTTTCATATTAGGCATAATATTAGTTATATCATAGGTATAAACCACTCAAATAACAACCCATGAGAAATATTTGTAAAGTTATGATCTATATCATTGCATATAGTATATTTCACCCTTGTGCACATAGAAGACTACATCTAAGGGATAAATACATGTGTATGAGGCCCTCCTTAAAGTATTGGCTATGTAGGAAGTGTCCATTTACATAGGTGTCATTGGGATCAATCCAAACCGTGATCCCACTAACACATTTTTTAAGGTATAAATACCTAAGGTGAATAATAATTATATTATCCACATTCATTCATCTACATCCCTTACATGTAAGTAAATAATATCAATAGAAAGATGAGAAAACCTAGAATTGTCAAGGTGGTCATTTATTAATATAGTGAGGATTCTATACTATACATATCCATTGACATTAGGACACCTTCATCAACACAAGTATCCCAAGGCTAACGCAAGTGTCAAGGGCTCCCAAAATAATATTTCTAGAATATGATGATTGGATAGTGATCTTGATCTTTTTTGTTTCAAACTTTGCATATCTTATTTTTTTTATCCATTTGTGCATAAAATAAGGATTATCTCTTCATAGTGTTTATCTAGTCAAATTATTATTTTTAATTAATTGGCCTGATTTAAAATATTTTTACTCATCCTTATGTAGAGTATATTCTACCACTTAGCCTTAAAACCAAAAAAGTAAAAAGGGTTAAACATTTGGTGAAGTCTACCACTATGTATTATCATGTAACTTATATCTTTATCTAGGGTTATTATCTTTCTACGGTTTCTAATTATTGTACTTATTAAAAGTTATTCTATCATTTTTATACAACGTAGGTGTATTCTTAGATTAGATAGTGTTTGTATTAAACATATTGAGCTACCCCTTGGACCACATAAAATGTCTCAAGATAATACCATGTAAAACTATGATAGTAATGAGAGTTCCAACAATTAAAATGAGATAAGCACTAAAAAAATCTTATAATAAATGAAACTAATGAAACAAATGAAAAAAATGATCAATAGAAAGCTAAATCTATTATATTATTTCAAAAGCGCATGTGTGAAATCATGAATATATCCAAAAGATCCTAAACACTATATTGGAAACTAAAAAGGTAAAAGGTGTTAGTTAAAAACCATTGCTCTCTACTGATATAATTATTGGAAATATTTTATATTACTATCACACATCTATTTAAGTCTCCCTCCCCTCGAGCATAAAATTGCATACTACATTTAGTGTGAGAAAATGATATGTTTTCAAACAATTGTTCACTTAAGATCAAACAAATATTGTTAAATCTTCCATCAGAATAATTAATACTTCAATCCAATTACTGGTTTTAATGCCTACATCAACATAAGTGGTATTTTCATCCCTTTTAGTGGCTTTTCAAATCTCAAATCCAAATCTCAATGTGTTTATTATAAAAATTCTTCTCCAATTTATTCAATATTAGGAATATATGGTTAACAAAATTAAACAAATTTCTTTGAAATCATCTCATGTTATTAATTCACAAGATCTAAATCCTCTATCACCTAAGATATCTTTTCACCATTTTGCAACTAGCATTTTTGCACCCAACTTCACTTTTTATGATGGAAATGGTGATACTAAACATCATATCCAATGTTTATATGAAACATGACTTGATTATGATCAAATTGATAAAATTTGACAAAATTATTTCCATAAAACCTAAAGGACTATGTTTTATGATGGTTATATGACTTACTAATCTAATCTGCAAAATAATTCAAACCTATACCAGATAAATTTGTAAAAAAATTATGTATCAACATCATTAAGCATATGACATTAGCAAATTTTTATAATAATAATAAATAAACCAATGCAAATATTAGTTATTATGCTTTGATTTACAAAATAATGTTGGACAAAATGAAAAATCCAATGGTAGATAAAGAGATTCAAGACATCTTTAAGAAAATTTTCCATGCTCCATTACATGAGTCCATTATTTTAAATAATTTTAAATCATTTAATGACTTACTCCATATTATATGAGATCATTAAATGAAACTTATTCCATTGAAAAAAATTAAGTGTACATAGAAAACACACCAACTGCATCCACTACCAAGTTTCATATCAATCCAAGTTACATGGTAAAATCTACCAAACCTAAAAAGGAAGAAATCACAATGGTTATCATATTATGATAATATCCTAATCATACCATCTTATCCAATACATTTAATGAATAATTTACATGATTAATTGAGTCTTTATATTTTTAACTTTAGAATCTTGTGGAATGTCATATCATATTTCTCCCTCCTATAGAGGTTGGTATAAGTCAACATCTACCAAAAAGATATGATTATAATGAGTATTACAACTATAAAAAAGTCCCCAGGCATTATAAAAAAAGATTTAATACTTTGAAACATATGATATAATACCTCATTGATGTTTATAAATTACCTTTGATGATCCTCCAAAGGATTCAAGTTTACACCTAATCGACCATCAAAACCAAAAGATATTAAATAATTCACATTAATATCACTCTAAGAAAGATTTATAAGTGAAAATGGGATATAATTCACATCCTCCTCCATAAAATTATGGTAACCCATTATATGGTAATATTAGAATTTGTACGTGTACATTATCTTCTATTACATTTGATGATAGTGAAATTGTGAATGATGACTCTGATGTTCATTCATAATTTATTCAATCATACCATGATCATAAACCTATACATAGTGTTATGACTGATAAATATTATAGTGATAAATTATGTAGCATGATGTTACTTAAAAAAAATTGGTATATAAATGATTATTTATTACCTTTAATCGAAATAGCCAAAAAAATTTATGGGACACCACAACACATTATTGTTGAGATTTATTTACCTTTACATGTTGTTCTAGCACATGTGGTTATTAGAATTTTATTTATAACATAAATAAGAGTCATTAATATGTTATTAGGATAACCTTGGATACATAAACTCCATGTAGTAACTTCCAAAATACATGGGTGTATTAAATACATTCATTCAAACAAGATTATTGTAGTTTCTAAAATTCCATATGAATATCTATTTGAATGAGATAATTTTATTACTAGACAAATAATTATACAAAATGATAATGTTAGCCATCTATGAAATTTTACACAACATTAAATCCACTTTCCTATGTGTCCAATACTTGAGAGACCATTACACCATAGATACATAATGTATTCCATAGAATTTTCATCTACACATACAAATAAATAATCTACCTAGTTACTAAGAGTAATTAAAATTTTATAATTGCATATGCACTAAATAAACCAAAAAATCACTAAAAAATTGGTTCCACAAACCCCTAATCCTTTAATTACATATTCATGATGATAGTCTTACAAGACATGATTAGAGTATTGCATAATATATATTTATAGATATGATGCCTATATGTGCTTTGTGGTAGTATCACCAATTTGATGTTCCATATTAAATTTATTTGAGTATCCTATGAAAATTATTAGATGGGATCATAGGTTATAAATTTTTACTTTCCTAACATTATAATTTAAGAAAATCAAATATTTAATAAAATAAAAAAACATTAAAATATATTAAAAATAGAAAATTATTCAACATTAACACATTTACTAGTTCTTTGGCCTATATGTTGTTTACTTTATGTTAGTAGATAGCATATCATTTATTTTATACATACACATATGTTTCATGCATACTTGATTATGATACATGTACACACTAGATACGTGATACATTCATTTTAAAATTTTAGACCTTTCATTTTCCCATGTGACACACTGCATTAGGGCTATTTTGTTCGTTGATCATAATTGATACAAGTTATACTATTTTATGATCATATTTACATTATCATGTTGATCTTATATATTAATGTTTACAAATTTATATGCTCATGTTCACATCTTACATATTGTACTTGATATGTTATATTACATATATATATTTTCATAACACATATATGTAGGGAATAATATGATATGATTATGATTGTTTCTTATATTTCATTCATTCACATTGTCACTTAAATGAGTTTTTTTCATTGATTTTTATTGTCTTGCTTAGGGAACATTCCAATATGTTATTTTCTTATTGGACCCTATGCCACTATATGTTTCTTCCTATTTATATATGGCCATTTGAATATACGATTCATTTGAATATCTAGAATTTGAATATACCCCTTGTTTGTTGTCTCCTTAGACTTAATTTGGTGTGACATTAAGTGATCTTATGTGTGAGATTGATTTTTTATTGAGCTTGTATTGTTACTTCATAGAAGATGACATAATCCATATCATTCATATCATGGTTTTTTGTGATCACATACTATGAAATTCATTGTTATATATACTTAGACATGCTACTTGTATATGATACATGATTCATACACAAATTATATAAATATCTTATCATTTTTAGGTAAGGTAATTGTTAGATTTAACTCCTCTCACCTCAAACAATGGTAATATTATTGGTGTAATGTAATAGATACATTAATCCACACATACATAGTTTACACAATTGAAAACATTTGATATAGTTTAAATGAATCATATAAACTCTTGGTTCATAATTTTATACATATTGCACTAATTTTTATAGATTTAGGACAAAGGTTTTCATATTTTTGACAAATATTATACATATTTACATCTCATAGGTTATATTTTGATAGATAATTCATCCTGAGATATATTATAGGTTCATATATCATGATAGTGCACCAACAATTTCAAATAGATATTTAAACTTATTTACTAAGAGGCACTTATACTTTACCAAGAAGTATTATTTTCACTAGGAAGCACCATTTTGAACCTTTTATATTTTTAGAAATTTTCTCATATTATTATTGGGTTGATAATAAATGCCTTAATAGTATAACACTACTTCCAATTTATAAGTTGAGTTGGTTATACCAAGATAACTTTTATTTTCTTATACTATCACTCAAGTGTTGAGATAGAGATTCAGTGATCTAAATGGTCATGTTACAAATCACCCTTGGACTAGATTAGGGGAAAAATTACTTTCCAATCTCCCTCTTCAAATCTCCAAGGTTTAGTTTTGAACTTCTTTCAGCTCCAATGCTTCATAATCAAACATCTTTACTAAATCAACGTACTAAGGGGAATATGGTTTCATCAACATATAGGCGTATTCCTTCCTTGCTCTCTTTAATTTTAAATCATTTAAATTATTTTTAATTTTATATTATGTGCACTAATTTATACTATTACATGCTCTTGGTTATAATTCATACACCAAAAAAACACTCCAAGTGGGATAGATCAAAGGAATGGTGTTTTGTACACACCCAAGTAGGCATTTATTTCCTTTAAACTAGAAAAATCATCCTTGTAAATTAATATATTATGGGGTGTATATAATAAAATATGTTTTATATATCATATGAGTCTTGTATACATAAATTTATTTAAAAGCCACTATGTTCAAATACTATGTTTTTTTCCAAGAAAAATGTCCAATTACAAAACTAAAGATTAATAGAGCTGATGTAAAAGTAACTAAATATAAAATTAATATTTAAAGAATCACTTATCACTTGTAAAATATGAAATTAATATAGTGAAATAGAGGTAGCAATGGAATCTTATTATCACTAGTAGAAAATATAAATTACTAGGATTGGCACCCACTTTTTTGAATCATTTTGCCATCAATGCATTTAGGTCATATTAATCAATGCAAGAATGTGTTACACAAATATACACCAAGATTATGAGTGGATGCCATTAATGAGTCCAATAGATAAGACATCATGGTGAATTGTTGGATTTCAATTCTCTTAATACCTATTAGGTCTCTAACCTTCAATTCCATACCTTTTTATTACAGAAAGACTCACATTCTCCATCTCACTATGCCTAATTGTTTATATTTTAGTTTGACCCTATAATTTATGATGACCTATATATATTTCACTATAAATAATACAAAAACCTAATTATATATTTCATTACCAATTTTATATCCTTAGAAAATTCATAGCATGTCAAAGACTTGTGTCCCACATAGGGGCACTTGCATCAACACAATTTACCAATCCTCAAAATTCATCCAAATTAAAAATAATTTAAAACATATGGGTTGGTCTATTTGTATTATTTAACCCTTATATTATATATTTTTAAAAAAATTGGTATAAATAAAAATATAAGATACCCATTATCCATCTAGAAACTACCAATCAAACACCTATTTGACCTCATTCAATCAATGCCATAATTGAAATGTATTGCACTACTCTTCCCTACTTTCATATCAGTGTTATGTGTAGTCATATTATAGGACAAAATAAGTAAAATAAAATCCCATGGTTATTATTTGTAAATTTAAAAACTAGATCATTGCATTCCCTTTCATATAGTATATTTCACCCTTCTTCACACATAAGCTAACACTTAGGGAATAACTACATATGTTTGAGGCCTTCTTCATATTATTGTGTATGTAGGTAGTTCTGATTGATAAAAGAGTAATTTTGGTTTGTTAGACACTATGATTTAACTAACCCATTTTTTGCAAGGATTCAATACTTAAGGTGAAGATCTAGGGTTTGATCCACATATAGATATCTACAGCCTATGCACATGAATAAAGTGTATTAGTAAAATAATGAACCAAAACCCAAAAATATGTAGGTATTCACTCTAGAATATAGTGAATATTATATACTCAATATATCCATTCACATCATGGCATATGCATTAGTGTATGTGTCCCAAGGCTGACATAAGTGTCTAGTCCTTTAGAAATAATATTGAAAGAACCTGACAATTGGATCCTGATCTTGTTCTTGTCTATTTCCACCTCTGCATATCTCATATACATATATGTTCAGTTTTAGATAATATAATAATTATCTCTTCTTCTTTTTTAAATAAAACTAATATTTTGAATTTACTTTGTATAATTGGTATAACTTCCCATTCTAATTAAGAGCATTCCTTTATCTGAGTTTTCAATTAATTGAAATGATTTAGAATAGTTTTATTCAAGATTTTATATATTTTATTCTAACCTTTAACCATCAAACAAAAACATAAAAATGATTTAAACAATAATCCATGTTTTTAATATTCTTATCATGTAGTTTCCCATTTTGTATTGATATAAAGGTATAATCAAGTCACTTAATTCACCACTTGTAAATCTCAATATAGAGTCATAGTTACATTATTTAACATTGATCAAAGATTCCATATTCTTTCAAATTATTATTTTAATTTCTTAAATAATTCCTCAACCAATTCCAAATCCTATTTTATTAGATCCAAATCAAAACATGATCAAGTATTCAAGCTATACCTAGATGAATTCATAAATCCAAAGGAGAATAATTGCAAAAATCACTCTAAGTGGAATAAATACATGGTATTGAATTCCATTTTTAGATTATTGAATATGTGGGAAATGGTAAACCATTTTGAGTGTGATTCGGGTCATCTCAACCCAATTACACTCCACCTTTTTCTAGTTACATTTTTTAAATAATTATATGCCCTATTAGGGTTTCAACCTTTGAAATTCTATTTATGGGTCTCACATTTTTGAAGGTCAAATATCCACATAAACACATAATTAAAGTTATCACAAGTTATTGTGACCTATGTTTCAATTTTTTTTCAAAATTTAAGACTAAATTGTTCATGTCAAAAGTGGAAGTCATTCTTGATGCAAATCAGATTGTCTCAAACTTCATCACCTTCACTCATAGTTTATAAGCACTTTAATAGCCTATATAAGTTTCCTTGATTTAATAATTTTTCATTCAATAGAGACAGATATGAGGGAAAAATAAATAAGTAATGTCATTTCATTTTATAGATAGTCTTCTCTTGATCAATTTCATGTTGTCAAATTTAGTGTTTGCTTTCATTTATTCTTTTTTCATTTCAATTTCCATTATTTGAGATTAATCTATTCAATTTATATTAGTTAAAATATTAATCTAAATTTCAATAAAACATATTTATTCACCAAAATTATTCACACACCTTTATCTTTATTCATTTGAGCATTATTTCAAAAAACATTCCTTGGGTTTAGATTAATTCTTGAATATTCAACACTAAAATAATTTTATTTCAAATTTGGATCTAAAAATGACACTAAAAATCCTCTTTAAACCTTATATATAATTTATAACATTGAATTAACTTTATTTTTACCTTAGATCTCATATCTAACACTAAAATTATTTTCTTTTGACTTTGGATTTCATAAGAATATAATAATCTCCTTACACAAAATTATTACCTTTTGTTTCTAGAATTTTATTTCCTTTCTATTTTTACAAAAAAAAATTCATGTTATCTTTACATGCCACCTAAAAAAATTGCTTCTCATATTATTTCAAGATTAAGTTCTAGGTTAAGTACGATTCCTATAGAAAATATTGAACTTCCCTTGACCATTACTATAATGAATTATACTAATGAAAAAATTGGTTCCTATTATTTTAATGAGAAAATTGTTCATGAATTTTTTCAACAAGTTAATCGTAATGGACAACCTAATCAAGATGACCATAATATAAAAAATACCCATGAGGCCATAGATAGGATGCATCCTTTTGAGCTCAATGGGGTAAATAAGGCACAAGTACAACATATATCTAATTTTCTAGGACTCCTTAAAATGCCACAAGATATACCCAAAATAATTTAATTCGTTTCAGCTTCTAAAAGTGCAAAAAAATAAAATAAATATATTTTCAATAGGCACAAAGAACCATTTTGACACATTTTTAACCCTACAATAGGTGCTTATACTAATACTATTGATACTATTATTACATGTAAAATTTTATACATTAGGGAAACACATGGTTTAAATACTATATATATGATTATACCTAACCAAATGACACATACATGACTTTTGATAGAAAATCATCCTACATCACCTAATTTATTTGGTGTGCAATCCCTTGAGAAAACTATTTATTATTTTTCATGATAAGCTGCTACATATTAGATAAATCTATACTAGAATATAGTAGATCATTATATTCACAAGCTTTACTTCATAATATTTTAGAACCTAATATTACATCATATCCTTCACCTAGATATTTATAGTCCCTAAACTTTCACTATATGAGGGTAAAGGAGATATAAAACAACATCTTAGATATTTTATTGAAGTATGTTTGGACTATCATTTTAATGGAAAATTTATATGAGGGTAAAGGAGATATAAAACAACATCTTAGATATTTTATTGAAGTATATTTGGATTATCATTTTAATGGAAAATTTATAACCATGTTATTCCTAATAAGCTTAAAATTTTACACCTTGCATTAATTTAATGATTTACCTATTTAATCTACCAAAGCATTCAATCCACTAGCAGATTGATTTCATAAGAATTTTCCTATTAGCATCGATTCAAATATTTATTATGCATAAAATTGATAATCTTAAGAATTTAAATAATTATAATACTAATGATTACATACTTGATTATAATACTCTGCTTTATAAGATGACTAAAATGCTAGTATATAATGAATTACATGATATTTTCAATCAAGGTTTATTTCTCACCTTCGCATGAGTCAATTATTTTAAAAAAATTTAGATCATTTGGGTAACTTATTCACACAATAATATAAATATACATCAATATTATTGATTTAAAAATATTAGGTATGCACCTAAATATAATTCAACTTTCATAATTAAGTGTAACATCAAACCATTTACAAATCTAAGTTGATAGATACTAAAGTTGATGTAAAGATTACTATTGGGCAATTTTGGCCCACATACCAATATTTTGCATGGATAGGTCAGCTGAGCAAAGTCTTAATTGAAATGGATGAGATGAACAAAGTTATGGATGGAATTAGTGATCCAAAGATCATATTGTGCTTACAAATCTTTTGCAACACTTCAAGTTAGATTAAGGTAAAATTTGTTGATCTTTAAAGAATAAATTTAGAGTTACAAAAAATAGGATTCAAGCGAGTTTCATGGTTTTTGAGTAGTTATAATCATGGAATGAGATTTCATGGGCCTCAAAAAATCATTAGAGATTTTAAGGATCAATAAAAAGCTCATAACACAAGTCTAAATGAACTAGACTATCACCATGATGTCATGCTAAAATAGATGCGTCAGCTTATTTGTGTATTTTATAAGTATGCTAAAAAATCATTACAAGGTTGAAGGACTACATGGAATCAATGTTTTTGATTCCAAGATATTAATCTTCAAAATTCATGTCTTGATGAGATTTATATCTCAAGATCTAAGCCTTCAAAGATTAACTTGTAGAATGAGATGTGTGCATGAACATCACATTTAAGCCCCAACAAATAATTGTTTGGATTTAAAAATCCTTAGATGTTTGCATAGATATCAAATAAATTAATATGGACATCAAATGATGGGAACATAGACATAAAATTTAATCCACAATAAATAACTATTTGGGTTAAAAAATCCTATGAAAGTCATGTAGACATCAAAGACGTTCATATAGACATCTAATACGAGCATGCAGACGTCAATTTTGGGTCTCATGAATTATTCATTTAAGTTTAAATGGTGGGTCCTAGTAAGATCAAGGGCTTGTTTTCAATCATGCATCAAATATATATAGCACATGAGTAGGTCAATGAGTCAAAAGGGTCACTAAATCAAATGTAATGACATGTGTTTGATCATATCAAAGGGGATAAATAGTGTGAGATGGGTCCAAAGGTTAATAATCTGAGTCGATAATCAATAAACAATGAGGGAAGGTGAGAGGAGGATAATTTTGATCAAGGTTAAAGAAGTTTCTAACCCAAGAAAGGAAATATATAGATCCAAGATCAAAATACAACCAAGGCTAAACTAAAAAAAATAAAGACAAATGAATAGGCTACCATTAAAGCTTAGTCAAGCTCACAGTTTGATGATTTTGAACCTACAAACCTTGTTTACTAAGGTTATAATATATTTTTTGGACTGTGTTCACCATTCTTTGGAGGAGAGCCACATATACAATGAGTTCTTGGTTTTCATGATGCATAGAGGTAGAATAGGTCTTTTACACCTAATATAGATTAGTGTGGACTACTAGATATTCAAATGATATAGATATGTCTAGGTGGACGTATTGACTATTTGAGAACCAACAAAGGAGATTGGTTTTCAATCTATAGTAGATATATGTTCAGTATTTTTAGTAAATAACATCCTAAGATATAAATATGATAGGCAAATCATCTATAGTTTATAAGGAACCTATAGCCATCCAAAACAGATATAGACATGGTTTTGTCAAGCCAAATAATATGAGGACCTTGTCCTCATAATGAAGCCAAGTTTAAGGTGTGACAAATTTCATAAAGTAGGCTGAGGGATTGGAAAAGTAGTTGGAGCATTAAATGTTGATCACAACCTTTGGAGATATTTTTTCCTTGAAAAAATCATGAATCATCATCTATAAAATATACCTTATCTTTTAGTGTAGGTCTCTTAGCCAATAAGAACTTGAAGAGTAGTAGAGTAAATTAATTTTGACTTGTTGATGATGGACTAATATTAATTAGACTAAAACGGTGGTGGATCATCCCTTGAAAGGTGGTAGCTCATTAATTTTTCTTAGATGGCATGCTCCCTCTTCTATTTTCTCCTTCTTTCTATATTATCCCATTCTCTTCTCCATTGAAAGGGATCTTAAATTTTATAATTTTCATATTTCTGGGAGACAACGATACTTCTTGAGACTATTGAAAAAAGGTGCTCATTTGATAAGGCTAAAACCTATCAAAGTATTGTAAAAACTACCCCTTAAAGTAATAAGATTAACTCTTTGCCTTTTTCTTGCCTTTGATTAGTGTTTAGTATGCTTGTGCATGATGAATTTATTAAGGAAAATATTCTAGTTCATTGCCCTTCAACTTGCCTCTTTTAAGGTGTTATTAAGCTATTATAGGTCTAGATTAATTTTTTATCTAAACTTATTCTATCAAATATTTATTCAATTATCAAGATTATGAGGTTGTATGAGCTATAGTTATTTTATGTTTATCTAGTTTGGGTTTAGGATCATGTGAGTGTCCATATTGTTTTGTTGAATCACCTTTTAGCCTTCTTAGGATCCATTTCCCCCTTTCTAACTCTTTTCCCTATGACAAAATTAGATTAGGTGATCCATCAAGAGGAAGTCATCCTTCTTTAGAGGTTCAACCCCACTATAGGTTACCCATTGCCTAGGGTTGTTCCAATATTATATCTCAATTAGAAAAGGCCTAAAGAACCCTCTCTAAGGGTGTAGATTGATGCTATAATATTTTTTGGCACACCTAGTGGGACTAAGTTTATCATGAACTAAGTGAATAATTTTGGTGTTCTCTTCATTAAATTGGCCTTTGGAGGCAAGTTTGAAAACATCAATGGAGACTTTAAGCATTCATCAACTAGTTTAAGTAGCCCAAGTGCCTAGTCATCTTAATTTGATATGTATAATTAATCATATTTTGATTAGTATGCTTATTATTTACCTTAGCACCACACTTATTAGACAAATAATATTTATGTGTTCCCCTAAGTGGCCCTCAAACAACCTACCAACCCTATCATGGCATTTATCCTCCTCCCACCCCTACCTATGACCAAGGTCAACCTCCTTTGCATTCAAATTGGTCTTATAATTCCCTTTATGAAGACCATTTATCCTATTACATCCTTATCTAGAGTTAAAAAAACATTATCAGTTTATATTGAGTGTTGATGCTATGGATTGCACCCAGGGTAGGAGGCTGAGCTCTTGCCTGTCCACACGCAATAATGGAAACTCCCCTCTCACCTATGGGACCAACAAAGCTAAAGGGGAGAGTCTCTAAATGAGGGACATATCCCTTTGATGTATCTTTTAGGCCCTATTTTCTACTACTACTAACAAATAAAATGAAAAGGGGAGGGATGAAAAGAGAGAGAGAGAGATGCTGAAAACTAAAAATGAAAAGGTGATACACCAGAAAATGTTACCCACCCAGCCTGAACATACACTTTTTAGTAGGAAGAAGTGCCCATACACTTCATCTAAAGTCAAACTTTATTCTGCAATAGTCAACTAGGGGTCCATGGAAGTATAGGGAGGAAGGAACGAGCAAAGGCATTTTGGGACACACTTTGGTAGCCTATTCATAGGCACCTATATTCTTCATGTAGATACTTTTGGTAGACCTACAGAAAGGAGACTTCACAATGCACTGGACATGTTGTGATCAATCTATGAAAGCATGAGACACAATGACTTAACACAAAAGAAGAAAATAGACATATACTTTTAAGTGCAAGTCTATATAAAGGTAAAAACAGCTAAGTTCTAATTCAAGGTAAAATATTTGGCAGCTCTGCCTTACAAGCTTGAGAGATTTTTGGGTAGAGTTTTACCTTAAGGCTGAGGGATGATTCCCTTCCTGAATGAGAAGCTTACAATTTATAGAGGAAGAAAGAGGCCATTTTGGCACCTTTTTTACAAGTCACCCATGTGCTTTTCGAGCATTGGTATGAGGAAGCCACCTGAAGATAATGTTGTGTCAGCTCTTATCAAGATTCAAAATTATGAACCACACCATTGGCTTGCTTATCAATGCAAAATGAAGAAAAATGGGTCACGTCATTCATTGTTTATGCCTCTTGATGATCACATGGTAGGTACTATGTCAACCATCAAAATAACTCCTTGAATCAACATTTTCTTGCACCACTTAGATCACTTTGTCTACTTCTATGCTTGGCTATTTTGCCTCCTCTAGCTCCTTTTGCTACTCCTTTGGCTCTTAGCTGAGAGTGCATCTACTTTTGTCACGTGTCATAGTCCACTACTTGGGCACTCAAAAAACACTTTGAAAGGTGGATGTTGACACGTGGTAGCTTCCACCGAGCTGATAATGGGACGTGGCAGCATCCGCTCACCTTAGAGGGTATTTTGAGAGTCAGGTAGAAGTTGACATGTGGTCACTTCTAGGCCCTTCTCTGGTGCTCATGAATGCTGACACTTGGCATGCTCTGCACGGCTCTTGGTAACCCATTTAGGCCCACCAGTCTCCTCTTTGAATAATGAAGCACAAGGAGAAACCTATAGATGTTGACACTTGTTAGCTTTTGTCGAGCCCTACAGGGGACACATGGCACATTCTGCTGCTCCTAAAATAGCATATCAAAGTCTCTTGTGGTTGCCACTTGGTGCCTTCTACACTCTAGCTTCCTTGGTGTAAAATTTGATGTTTGTGCACTTGTCACCCAAGGCTAGTTCATCTCATTGAAAATGATGGCTTTCAAGATGCCACCATCTTTGGCAAAATTTGTCAAGCCTTTTTTGTGGATTTTCTACTTCAGGCCTTTTCCCCATGGATAAAAAAGTCCATGGGAATTGGCCACTTTGTCTTTTCCCTACACTGGCAACCTTTAAAACTCTTTTTTGCCCTCTGTAAGGGCTTCTCATCTCAACACTACCCTCCATAAGGGCCATTGAACCCAGCACTGCCCTTCAGCTTTGGGACACACCCTTGAACTAAGCCATTAAACCAATTCATTAAACCAAAAATTATTCAATGTTATGCATCGAGCCCCTCTGAACTATTCACTAAATCTCCTCATTGAACCATCCATTCAACCAAAGTGATTAAACCAAAGCATTGAACCAACTGAATTGAACCAAGGCTAATGAACTTTGAGCTACTTGAACTAAGTGGTTGAACCAAGTGCCGATTGAACCAACAGTTGAAATAGTGATCAAACTAGCATGTTAAACCTGAAACTACTTAAACCTAAGCTTGATGAGCTCATTAATCAAAAATGAATTGGCTTAGGATTGCAGGGGAAGAAGGGGACCAATTTTTGGCCTGTTGGGCAAAATCTGGTCAACAAATTGGTGACTCCCAGGAGAAGCATGCCTACTATGCTTAAAGACTAGTTGCCTTGCAATCCATTAGGCACAAAGTCAAATGTAGCTTGAACAAAGATTAGCAATAGCCCCAAAATATCCAAGAATCAAACATGAATCTTTTTACCCCGCACATAAAGGGAAACACACAAGGCTAAAAAACACTACTTGTGTAAATTACACTTAGGGAAAGCGGAAAGAAATTGAAAGAAAACTACTATATACAACTAAACAAGAATGTTTGCCTCCCTCCTAGATCAAAGGGAAATTTTCTTAAGTCCCCTTCCTGGCAAGAAGACTTATGGTGCCAGACAATTAGCTAAATGAAAAAGAGAGTTGGTGACCTGCTCCTCTTTCCTATCACCTAGATTGGTTGGTATCTGAGTGGATCAGATTCAAACATGCCTCCAACATACATGTATTCTTGTTGTCCCTAGAGTCTTGTTGAATGTTAGTCCTTCATGCTAGTGCATTTCACAAAAAAAATAATGGTTATTGGCTCATCACCATAGGCCCTTTGATATGTATACCTCCCTTACAGTGCATCATGGTCTGGCTCATTTCCTTTTGCTTCATTACAGACTCTGTTAGACTCATCCTCTGCTTCCTTTTGGCCTTCTTGAAGAAGGGTGACTATTGTGATGTCTGAAATGGACTCACAAAATGATTGCTCATCCCATAGAACATTACCTCTTTGTTCAAAGCTTTCTTCTTCAAGACCTTCCTTCAGGAAGACAGACCTCTCCTTTTCCTCCTCGATGATCAGGATCTCTAGATGTTCAAAGGTATTCTCCTGATCATCCTCCAACTCAAGCTCCTTAGCGTAGTCATCCTCCTCATCAAAGTAATAAGGAAGTTCATCAAACAAGGGGGGAGAGAGCTCACCATGATTTTGTTCCTCCTTATATTGCTAGAACATCTGCATATATGCATGTCCTGCATCTTCTCCATTACCAATGGTGTCTTCAAAAGGAGCCTCTGTGATGATTTCACCTTCATTGTAACTCATGATAGCCTCTTGGGAAACTAAATATTGGGTCTTCTGCTCCTCAATCACCTCTTGCAAAATTTCCTCCTCGAGAAGGGGTGAAGTGGAAAAAACATGTGGAAGAGGAGGTAGTTCTTGAGCTAGAATTGAATGATTCTCCTCCTTCCACTTTGTCAGCACTTCATCTATATCAAGTGTGGCTTGATAGCTCTCTTAGAGGTGTGTGGATAGGCTATGTTTAGACATGGAATGTGCCATTGGGTCTAAACCATCCATAACACACTGGCTATAGAATCTCTCTTTAGATTCCAACTTCACAATTCTCTTAGCTAGATCTTCTTGGAAGAGCCATTCTTAGAGATTGTAGGAATCATGGGTAGGAGCAACTTTATCTTTTTTAAGGTTTTGAGCAAAACCTTTCTTCTCCTCTTTGTTGCACCCATGATTCCACTATTTTCCCCCAGGTCAGGAGGTTGTCATTAAGATCAATGACCTGAGGGAGTTGAGGAAAACTAGGAAATCTTCTTAAGGGCATTGCATGAAAACCCTGAGCTTGATTAAAACTATATAAAGGAACACAAGGCCCATGCTTTTGTGCAAAGGAATTATACATACAAAATGTGATTTCTAATGGCACCAGGCTGCATAACTAGCTGATTCAACTCGAAGTCACCATTGTTGTTGATGCAAAAGCCTCCAAAGGCTAGTCAGTTGAAGAACACACCAAAAATTATTCAACTCTTTGGACACAACTTGTCCTAGTTGGTCCCATCAGGTGTGCCAAAAACTGTTGATGCAGTGGATTACACTTGGGGTGGGAGGCCGAGCTCCTACCTATCCACATGCAACAATGGAAACTCCCCTCTCACCTATGGGACCAGTGAAGCTGGAGGGGAGAATCTCTAGATGAGGGCTAGCTCCCTCTGATGTATCTTTCAGGCCCTAGTTTCTCCTAATGCTAACAAATATAATGAAAAAAGGGGGGGATGAAAAGAGAGAGAGAGAGATGCTAAAAATTTAAAATGAAAAGGTGATACACTAGAAAATGTGACCCCCCAGCTTGAACATACACTTTTCAGCAAGAAGAAGTGCCCATACACTTCATCTAAAGTCAGAAGTTCTTCTACAACAGCCAGCAAGGGGTCCATGGAAGCACAGGGAGGAAGGAACTAGCAAAAGTGTTTTGGGGCACACTTTGGAAGCCTATTCATAGGTGCCTATATTCTTCATGTAGACACTTCTAGTAGACCTACAGAAAGGAGACTTCACAATGTACTGGACATGTTGTGATCGATTTGTGAAATCATGAGAGACAATGACTTAACATAAAAGAATAAAATAGACATATGCTTTAAAGTGTAAGTCAAAATAGAGGTAAAAATAGCTAAGTTCTAATTCAAGGTAAAATATCTGGTAGCTCTGCCTTACAATCCTGAGAGATTTTTGGGCAGAGTTTTGCCTTAAGGCTAAGGGATGATTCCCTTCTTGAATGAGAATCTTACAATTTATAAAGGAAGAAAGAGGCCATTTTGGCACCCTTTTTACAAGTGACCCATGTACTTTTTAAGCATTGGGATGAAGAAGCTGCCTAAAGATAATGCTATGTTAGCTCTTATCAGGATTCAAAATTATGAGCCACACCATTTGCCTACTCATCAATGTAAAATGAAGAAAAATGGGTCACATCATTCACTATTTAGGCCTCTTGATGATCACATGGTAGGTACTATGTGAACCACCAGAATAACTCCTTAAATCAACACTTTCCTGTGCCACTTGGATCACTTCATCTACTTCTATGCTTGGTCATTTTCCCTCCTCTAGCTCCTTCTACTACTCCTTTGGCTCTTAGCTGAGAGTGCATCTACTTTTGACATGTGTCATAGTCTACTACTTGGGCACTTAGAAAACACTATGAAAGGTAGGCGTTGACATGTGGTAGCTTTCATCGAGCTGATAATGGGACATGGCAGTATTCACTCACCTTAGAGGGTCTTTTGAGAGTCAGGTGAAAGTTGACACATGGCTACTTCCACCTACTCTTTCTGCTTAACCTAGAGGCTTTAAAATTATTTTTTGAGATTTATATAGAAGATGACATGTGGCCACTTTCATAGAGCCTTTAGATGCCTTAGAAAAACTTTTGGGCCCTTCTCTAGTGCTCACAGACATTGACACTTGGCATGTTCTGCATAGCTCTTAGCAACCCATTCAGGGCCACCAGTCTCCTCTTTGAATAATGAAGCATAAGGATAAACCTATGGATGTTGACACTTGTCATGTTTTGTCGAGCCCTGTAGGGGACATGTGGCACATTTTGTTTCTCCTAAAAAAGCATGTCAATGTCTTTCATGGTTGCCACTTGGTGCCTTCTGTGCTTTGGCTTTCCTAGTGTAAAATTTGATGTTTACATGCTTGTCACCCAAGGCTAGTTCATCTCCTTGAAAATGATGGGTTTTGAGACGTCACCATCCTTGGAAAAATTTGTCGAGCCTTTTTTATGGCTTTTCTACTTTGGGCCTTTTCCTCATAGACAAAAAAGTCTGTGGGAATTGGCTGCTTTGTCTTTTCCCTATGCTGGCAGCCTTTGAAACTCTTTCTTACCCTCTATAAGGGTCTCTCATCATATCACTACCCTCCACAAGGGCCATTGAACCCAACACTACCCTTTAGCTTTGGGACACACCCTTGAACTAAGCCATTAAACCAATTCATTGAACCAAAAATGGTTCAACACTGCACGCCGAGCCCCTCTAAACTATTTGCTAAATCTCCTCATTGAACTATCCATTGAACTGAAGTGATTAAACCAAAGTGTTGAACCAATGCTGAAGCGTTAAACCAACTAAATTGAACTAAGGCTGATGAACTTTGAGCTGCTTGAACTAAGTGGTTGAACCAAGTGCCAATTGAACCAATGGTTGAACTAGCGATTGAACTAGCGCATTGAACTTGAAACTGCTTGAACCTAAGCTCGATGAGCTTGTGTAATTATAAATGAATTAGATTATGACAATAGGGGAAGAAGGGGACTAATTTTTGGCCTGTTGGGCAAAAAATGGTCAACATTGAGTTAATAAGGGAGATTGGTAAAGGTTTAGAGTTTTCTCCAGTCATCAATACCCATGTTATATAAAAATCAAAGAGTGATCTTCACTTGGTCAAGAATAGATGGCCAATTTATGAGGGTGAATAATGGTCATTTTGTAATAATGAATACATAACAATGAGGGTGGGTATTATCCATTGAAAAAGTGTTTTATAAATGGGAAAAATAGTATGTCAAGCCTAAGCCAATCAATTTTCCCTCTCCTACCACTATGTCTATTCACACTCAAGAGCATGAAGCTATTCAATCATGGATCTTCTCTAAACATTTTGACCCTAGATATGTCATGCCATCACTTGTGAGGCCACCATATCCTATCAACATTAAAAATTAAGTAAAAGTGTCTATTACATACTCATTTCCATCATGAAAATTAGTTCATAAGGGCGTAAAGAAGGAGGAGTTGTTAGTTGAGGCAGTCCAAGAACCAGTTTTGGTAGAGGAAGGGTTATCTATGTAAGAAATGAATCAAGTAACCATATCTTAGGTCAATGATCTTGGTGTACATGACTTTCAAGACTCTCCCTCCCTTCCTCAAGATCCACCAAAAAGATCCTTCAAGGTCTCTATTTGGAAGGATACTCTCCTAAGATGCAAGCAAGGTGAACTTCTTCACCCTCCCACTATCTCCATCATGAAAGTAGACCCTATTTTACAAAAAATGAAGGAGGAGCATGTAGTCATAGGTGATCCTAAATAAGACAACACAAGTGTCTATGATGAAGAGATCATGATAGATAGTCTAATTCATTCAAAAGGGGAAGAATCATGTTTTGATCAAACTTCTTGGCATGGATTTGATGATTAGAGCTTGAAGGCAATACCGATGCATTTATATTTTAAGTGGTGTGTATTTAGGTTACATTTGAGAGCAAAGGATATCTTGATTTATTTTAGGAGCTTCCTTTTGGTATGAGCAAGGATGAGCAAGAGAAAGAGATAGATAAAAAATAAGATTAGAATGAAGTATGGAAATAGTTATACCATGACATCATAGACCAAGTAGAGGTTCTAAACCATCCCATGCCTCCTCCACAACATGAAGAAGAACTTACCAATCAAGTTGAAGAATTTGACTAGTCTCAAGATGAATTTTTTATTAAAGGTAGTACTGATGTATTCAAGAATGAATAAGAATGATCAAATCATGAGACATAATAATATGACATGGTGAACCATGGATAGGTAAATGAGTTTCCATATAGATACTTTTAGAGAAAGCAAAACATAGATGGTGTTGAAGTTGGAATTATCTTGGATGACCAAGAGGAAGTTGCCTTTTGGGATGACTTAGAGCTTTTTTTCCTAAGCTTATAGAATCAACTAAGTGTAAGTTCAAAAGAGCCGTCACATGTGCTTATTTCATAGTATAAAATTGAGCCATTAGATGAGGAGGTTGAAGGAGCCCCTATAGTATAATTTGGAACAAGCCTTGAAGAAATAAACCAATATGTCTACATTAGAGACATATTTTTCCTATTTAACCCTCTTGAGAGGATGCCAAAAGAGTCATCAGTCAGGCATCTCATCTCACATATCATGAAATCTTAGAAGCAAGGTATTTTCCATCTCTATTCACCACAAGTAGGTGATGCTAAATATTTTCCATTTGATCTAGGAGGAAGATACTTATAAGTTACATCCATGTATATATTAGAGTAATATTTATGCTTCTATCTAAGTTATCCAAAGGTTAGTATCTAGTTTTAGATTTAGGTAAATAAGTTGATCTAGAGAGGAGTCTCCATTCCTAATGGACTAGACAAGGCAACATGGTCTAGGTTCTCAATCATAGTAGGCATGCTTCCATACAAGTCACCATAAATGTTGGCCCACATACTAAGATTTTACTTGGATAGGTCAACTAAATAGAGTCTTGATTGAAATGGATGAGCTAAATAAAGTTATAGATGGAATGAGTGGTCCAAAGATCAAATTGTTCTTATAAAGCTTTTGAAAAAGTTCAAGTTAGCTTAAGGTGAAATTTGTTGATCTTAAAGGGATAGGTCTAGAGTTTTAAAGAAGATCCAAATAGGGTTCATGGTGTTCATGTAGTTAGAATCATGGAATGAGTTTGCATGGGCCTCAAAAAATCATTGGATATTTCAAGGATCAAGAAAAATATCATAGAATAAGTCTAAATAAATGAGACCATCATCAAGATGTCATGCAAAAATGGATGGGTCAGCTTACTTGTGCATTTTATTAGTATGCTCAGAGGCTTAAGGATCACATGGAATCAATGTTCTTGGTGTCAAGATCTTACTCTAAAAAATTCATGTCTTGATGATATTTTTATCTCAAGCTCTAAGCCTTCAAATATTAACTTAAAGAATGGGATGTGCATGTGAACAAAAAATTTAAGCCCCAACAAATAACCATTTGGATTTAAAAATCCTTAAATGTTCATGTAGACATCAAAGACATTCATGTGGACATGAAATGATGGGTAAACATATGTCAAATATAAGCCACAAAAAATGACCATTAGTGTTTTAAAAACCTAAGATGTTCATAAAAATGTCAAAGACATTCTTGTATACATCAAATACAGGCATTAAAATGTCAATTTTAGGTCTCATTAGTTACCCATTTGATTTCAAATGGTGGGTCCTAGTAAGATCAAGGGAAAACATTCAATTATTCATCAAATATATATGACATGCAAGTAAGTCAATGAGTCAAAAGGGTCCCTAAAAAATATCCAATGACACACCTTTGATCATATCAAAGGGGATCAACAATGTGAGAAGGTGAAAAGGTCATTAAGCTGAGTTGATAATCAACAATCAAAGAGCTAAGGAAAGAATAGGAGACTTTAAATAGAGTTAAAAGATGTAGTTTTTTACCCAAGAAAGGAAATTTATAGAGCTAAGATCAAAATATGACCCAGGATGAACTAGAACAAATAATCCAAATGCATAGGCATCCATTAAAGCTCAATCAAGATCCTAGTTTGAGGAATTTGAACCTACAGACCCAATTTTCTAAGGTTACAATATCTTTTCATGACTATGCTCACCATTCTTTGGAGGAGAGCCACATATACAATGAGTTCTTGATTTCCATGATGCACAAAGATATAATAAGTCTTTTGAGCCTAATATAGATTAGGATGGGCTACTAGCTATTCAAATTATATAGATATGTCTAGGTTGATGTATTGACTATATAAAAAGTAATAAATGAGATTGGATTCCAGTCTATAGTAGATCCATGTTTAAAATTTCAAGTAAAGATCATACCAAGGTATAAATATGATAGTCA
>JARHVA010002277.1:2037500-2080000 GCA_037957365.1 Torreya grandis
AGGTTGTGGAGGTTGAAATCTTCAGAACTAATTTAGTAGATTAAGAAAGTTAGTATATTTCATTTAGTATTGAGTAATTGGTTAAAACAACGTTAATATTCTTATTGTGCATGAGTTTTTTCTCTTTGGTATAGTCTCTTAAGTGTGTGCAATGACTACCTTAAACACCTTTCTAGTCCAATCTATAATCTCCTAATTAAGGGTGTGAAATAGAAACTCAAAAGGGATAAACCTTTAGTTGAGGCCATTAAGTTTCCTATGCCATTCTCCCAAACTTTATAACTATGTTTTCCTATGAGTGTACAACAACTACAAACAACAAGTACTAGTTATGGAAACACTTGTCCACCAAGTAATCAACCTAAAAGGTGATTTCTTGAGATCTAGGAAATTTTTTTTACTCTACCCTTCCCTCCTTTTGAATTTTATTTGATTGATACTTACCTATTGATATGTATTTTATTCACATCATAGAAGAATGAATGAGGTTACCTATAAAATTTCAAGATTTCTATGGAAATGAATTTCCACTCTAGGGATTGAGTTGTAGGTATGTGGTTAAAACATAGATGGTGGAATAATAGGTTAAGCTTATAGGTTACTTAACTAGGTTTATGGATGGATGTGTGAAATACGAAATGAAGTAAACACTAAAAGAGTTGGTTAGGTGGAAAATTAATCTATGGTGGATAGATCTTAAAGAAACTCAAAAAAGGGAAAGGTAAGGTAGAAAATAAGGCTTTGTGTTCTTGAAAGGTCACTTATATGGCTATTTATTTGGTGGACAAGTATCTCTAAGAATAGTATTTTCCACTTGTATTTATTGCACACTAATGAACAAGCATATTTAGTAATATGGAAAAATAAGTATAGGAAGATTAACAATATTAATTAAAGGTTTTTCTCCTAAGATTTGTTGTTTCAAACCCTTATTTGAGAGGTTACAACTCAATTTTCTTTTATCTAGGGTAGATAGAGTACTTGCCTAGAAGACTATATAAAAAATAAATACTACCACACACCTTAGATCATCAACTCAAGCTATACTAATTGATTAAGCTAAAAGAATTTAATAATCTTTAGTAGTTTTTTTACATATATGATCATCATTCATCAATCAAAACAATTAGATTCATCCCTATCATTATCACACTTCAAAACTATTGGGTTGATGTAAACAAAGAAGCTAAAATTTCAATAGCATAGAAAAGGAAGAAGAGAGAAAAAACATAGTTATATGACAATCAAAGAATTGACTTATTCCTGTATATTGATAAAAAAAAATATATAAACCTTTAAAATATAGTTTTAAAATTATTTAAAAGACTTGAAGAAGGGTTGCTTCATCCTCCAAGTGTAGTGAAACTTCAGATTACTTTAGAATAATTATAACCTAAGTTCTAGTTCAATACAAAATTGTATGTTATAACTCATACATTACATTAGTCATGCACATGTGCATATTGTCATAATAATTCATTTAAATATAAAATAAATATAACAAAGCTTAACTAGCCATGATTAGTTGAATAAGAATTACATACAAAATTATATAAAAAAATAGCCTTTGACTAAGGCTATCTCAACTCCTACTTATCACTACTCATTATTGTAGTTAGATCTAAAGTAATAACTAGAGTTGAATTGGTAGCTCAAATTAAAATAGTACTTGTATTATAGGTTGTAGGTAGATTTGAAGTTATGGGAGGAACTGGAGTTGTAGTTAGGGCTGAACTAGAAGTTTTAGATGATGTATTTATTGAATTAATGGGAACTAAAGTTGTAAGCATTGTTAAAACTAGGGCATTAGTGAGATCTAAGTTGTTAAAATAGTAAAGGACCATTTTAAATAATATGGGCTTATCTACAATCCAAATTTTTAAAGACTATAAAAAAAATTAGACTATATCAAGATTAAATTATACTATATCAAGATTAAGTTGGATTTGTTACAAATAAATCACATCTATCTAATATATTTGTGATAATTCAAAATTATTTAAAATGATAATAAATAATTAGTACTTGAAAACTATCATAAATAAATCAAACTTCATTAAGAATAACTTGGAATTATTAAAAATAAATCACATCTATATTATATATTTGTAATAAGTACAAATTATGTGTCCGTTCAAATTGGTTCAGAGACTAGGCATTTATAGATGATAAGATTTGGTATTTTATATTTAAAGGAAAAATAATTCATACATTAATTGAGGGCTTAGGTGATATGTGATTTAAAACACCTGGGATGATTGGGATTCCACGTATCATCACTTGATTGGATCATGAATTATCTATTTAATCTTATTTGGGTGACATCCTTAAGGCCTTCAAAGTTTATCTCATATTTATATACATGCCACGTGTCAATAATGTGTGTTCTATTATTATATTATTTATATAATCTCCCACATAGTTGAGTTATCGGGATTGTGATGTGTATTGTAATCTCATGTGCTTGCATAGGTCAAGACTTTTCTTTGGATTGGTAATCCTTCTACACAGTCGAGTCATCAATATAATGCCACATGGCATAATCTCAGGTGCTTGTATGAAGTGTACTTTGAAAAACACAAAACATGAACAACATTTATCAATACGTAAATGTCAAAGAACAAATCTTGATATACAAGTGGGATATTCTTAGGTATAAACCTTGAAGTATTTTTTGCATACATGGGAATGCTAAAGTGTATTTTGTAAAACACAAAAATCCAAAGTTTAAATTATTAGATGTGCGAATTATGAAGACCATTTATCAAAGACCATTTTGAAGGATGCGAATTGTGAATTTTAATTTGAAAAACCAAAATGTCAAATAGGTTTTTATGATTCATAAAATGCAATCTATCTATTTCGAATATGCAAAAGCTAAAGACCATTTTGAATCACAAAAATGCAAAGTGGATGTTCTAATAGTAAAATGCTACTAAATAGATGCACAGTTACAAAAATATTGAATTGTCATAGTAAAAACTATAAAACTCAAATATTTTAGTGTATTTTCTAAGACCTAAAATATGAAGTACCACTATAAATAAATATAAAAAAATAAAACACTATACATTCTCAAAAATGGACTGAATTTTGAAAAAAACATTCATATTTCTCATTTCAAAATTAAGGAAATACCATTTCAAATTTCCCAATCCTTTTGTCACTGTTTCTGTTAGTGCCTAGTGGATGATGCATTCAAATAGTCTATTTAATGCCTTTCAAAAAATTATTGAGAACAAGTGTATGACCTCTCCAATTTTTATTTGATTTTCAAGTGTAGATGATACTATCTATGACTATGGATTTTAAAGATGTTTTAGTTGGGTTTAGATTCCATTTCTTATCCAAGCATCCTGAATAAATTTTGGCTTCTTCTACATCTTTATTCCCTATATAAACTAGAATGAACCAAGCTACATTGACCCTTCATTCTATATCCCGATTTATTTGTAGTATCTCAAAATTGATTTTAAATAGCAACCCATACTATATAGTCCACTCCTATAAAATCATCATGTTTAACAAATATCATATCTTTGATTTTCACATCTTGAGCTAGATTAAATGCAATTTTTGTTCTTTTTCTTCTTGGACCAAAATATGTATCTCTAGATTCCACTCCAAAATCAAGGGTCTTATCATGAAACCTTTCGTGCAAATATCTATGCAAGGGTATGTCATGATGAGTTTTAGGATAAAAATATCCTATACACTCAAATTTAGAAGGGAACATGCCTTATTTCATTATGTCATGGATTTTTTGGAAGTAATATGCTAGATATTTTCACTTACTATTTCTAATCAAACCAAATTCATTGAATATTTGTACATACCTATTCAAGGTATATTTAATTTCTTTTTTAATATCTTTTATACTTTTATTTGAGTCTTTTATAATAATGGAATCTTGAGACATTTATCTATTTTCAAGTCTTTAAAATATATTTTTTTCATATTACCTTCTGGAACATTTGGCTCACCATTTTCTTTTGCTCTCCATAATGTAATTGAGGGGGGACTAATTTCTATCTCTTATAGAGTTTTTGCAATGTATAATTAGCTAACCTTTCTTCATGCGTAGAATGAATTATTGATTTTTGTCAAGCCTACTATTTCATTTCTTCCCTTTAGTTGGTAACTATTAACATACTCTTTGAAATCCACTACCTCTTTAATTAAATATGGCTTGAAGTTTCTTTTATTTTCACACATCTTATAAGTGTCTCTCATCTAGGCCACACTCTATACATATTTTCTCTTTATACATTTAGATAGGTTTCATATGTGTTGTTTATGTCCTCATGGGTATGTCTTACATGGATAAATCTGACCTTGACTTCGAGGAAAACACCTCTGTAGATAAAGAGAGACAAATATTGTAACACATACTTGTAAAAAAAACATGATTTTATGAATTTGTAAATGTAAGATTAGTTCCATATAAGGTTTTAAATTTTTAAAATATAATTATGGATAGAAGTTACTATTACTATTTTCCACATAACAATTGTCTAGTTGAAGGAATTTTCTTGAAGGCACTTGTAGAGTAAAAAATACTCTACGTTTCATTCTGAGTTTCAGTTGCACGCTACAAAGTTCTATTCCCACATAATTTGGTTTAAGATGGTGAAGTGTTGAAATAGAGCATGGGCTCTATTTCTCTTTTGATTCATTTTTGTCTAAGTGTTGGGGAAAAGTGGAAGCTGACAAGTTTCATCCTCTGAGGCATCCTTTCCCAAGTGAAACGCTAAGTGTTATTGTCTGAGGCACCTTTCATACTTTCTATGAGTTGGTCAGAATGTGCCATGTATCTCACAGTGACTCAGTGGAATGTGCCAAGTGTCATCATCTGTAGTTTCATATCCACACCCACATTTCATCTCATTCAGTGAAAGGTTTCAAAAATTAAGCATCAAGATCAGGCAAAAAGTGCCAAGTGGTAGTTGCAAAAGGTCTCAATGTTGCTTTTCTAAAAGTGACAAAAGTTGCCACGTACTCCATAAAATGAAAGTGGAAGCCTCCACGTGTTGCAGTCTGAATTATCTTCATCTTTGCTTCGCTAATATAGTAAATATTGTGGTGGGTCCTGAGTTTTGCTTCTTAAGTGAGCGAAAGCTGCCAAGTGTTGCTATTTATGTAAATGTGAAATGAGACCCAAATTATTTCTATGGTATAACTATAAGTAGCGGAGGTCACTACGTAGCCCAGGTAAGAGAAGCAAAGATTGCCATGTGTCTTTTAATGAAGAAGTAGAGATTGACACCTATCTCAGTGTCCCTTTTAAAAGAAATGTTGTGAATCTTATTATCCTTTAAGCTATTGGATTTTTGAGAAAGGAGATAGCGATAAGTGTCAAAGGCAAAACATGGCTGAACAAAGACACAAAAGAGTATAAGTTACGCAAAAAGTGCTGCATGTCTTCAATAAGTGCTATGTAACATGACAAGTGTCATCCTCTGGTGTTTGTTAAAGTAATAAGAGGAAATTGGCTAAGTATCACCTAGAATTCAAGAGAAGGGAGTGTCAAACAATCTGTTTCAACCAATAAATTGCCAGTTCAATTAGGGGAAGATTTCATTTGGTCGTTAGATTGAGAACAAGCAAATAATCTAGAGTGGATCCGAGGCTATAAATAAGGGTGCAGAGATCACTAGGAGGATCAATTATTAGAGAGAATTTTTTAAAGAGAATTATTGTAACAAGTTTATATTTTCTAGAGCTGTGGCTAAGTAATGTCATTTGTTTTTGTCTCATTTTCTTGAGTTGAAAGGTTTATATAACTATATGTGTTTCTACATCTTTTGTATGACTAGAAGATTCAAATAAGAAGATTGAACCCTATGCATTTTTTGATATTATTTGTGTCATTTGCAAAAGTAGTCTAGATTGTAGATTTTCTAAAGCTGAGATTAGGAATGTCATTTGCTTTTGTCTCATTTTCTTGAGTTGGAAGATTTACATAACTGTACTTGTTTTTGTGCCTCTTATGTGATTGGAAAATTCAAATAATAAGATTGAACCCTATGCCTTTGTTGACATTTTTTGTATCTTAGCAAAAGAAGTCTATGCTATGAGCCTCTGTTTCTATTGTTCTAATCTTTTACATTGATCATGCACTTGTTTTCTCTTACATGTAAATGAATCCTACATATAGTCTCATTATGATCAAGATTAAGGTTGAAATACATTTGGGTGCATCACCATAGATTAGATTTTCTTTTTTGCATTGTGTTTTTGTTAAAATTCCTCCCCTTTTCCTAGTATCTACTCAATTTAAAGAAGAGCTAGCTTCTTTAAAATCTGGAGGTTGTTTCAAGACGCAAGTCCCACATTTTAAAACTCCCCATTGTTGTTGATTAGAATCAAGTGCAATTTTAAATCATCAATATCACTAATTGATTATGCTTCTTATGTGTATTTCTTACATTTAGGGTAGTAATTTTTAGATAGAAGTGCATCATATAATGGATATTTTGAAGATACAAGTTTATATGGTAAAGATTCTAGCATTGTTGTTTCCATATTCCTAAAACACTTTTTTAATGAGGTGATAACAAAGTTAGACCCTCCAAGAATGTATGGTAAAAAAATACCCATATTTGCCTACACTATGAACATGTGTTATAATCCATACCATTGAGAACTCTAATATTCTATTGGTAACTACTTTTAATTTTATCACTATCCTTAACAAAAATATTTTTTGATGTTATACCTTATCATGAATGATAGTGAGGCATTATTTAGAATATTTTTCTGTCCTTAGTTTATGTGTGTAACACATTTGTCTTGCACAAAGTATTTGATTTGAGTACATAATGAATTCTTGATCAATACACTCTACCTGGTCTCTAGAGAGGGACCTATAACATTTTTTTTGGGTCAACATGAAGCATGTTTCTCACCTAGAGAATTTATGAGATGTGGAAATGGTCACATCATGAAAATTGGTTCTCCACATGTTATTTAATTTTGTCTCAGATATTAGCTCATATTGCATATCTACTAGTTGTGCATTAATGTGGCACCTCATATATTCTTGAGTAAAACATGATGAAAGATGTCAAACTTATTCTCTTGATCCATCTATATCTACCTAACATGTTAGTTGTGGAGAAACATCTATAAAATCATACACTAATTAGTCTAAGAAATCTTTAGTTGCCGTTATCTTCTTTTATGGCTTTTGTAAAAATATCCCTATATGGAATGCATTTTTTTCCTCATTTTTGTGACAATTTTGAATGTCAAATAAGCTACATCTCTTCAATCCATATATTTTAATCCAATCTTCCAAAATGATCTCTATACCCTAAAACCCAATGCTAGTTTTGTTTTTATTTTTCTTAAACAAATTAGCAAAAAGGGCATCTTAGACATGTTGCCTCCTATTTTTTGTAGTGGAATCAAGTAACTTCATCTTTTAAGATATTAGATTCTCAAATGACAATCCTGACTACATTTTTTGGTGCAACATTTATGTACGTACATTGTTGAAATCTCACTATTTATGCTTTCATCAAACTCCACTTGGCTGAGTGAAGTATTTGGCTGATTTCTTTTTTGTCTTGAGTATTTGTAGGCATGATTTAGTTTTTATAGATGCCTTTATGCTAGGAATATTAGGAAAGGAGTTAATTCATTATCTACTACATCCCAAATGTTTCTAATTTTTTACTTCTTGGGTGTAATGTATGATAAGTTGATTTATCTTAAAGTCTCAGTGTCTACTATTTTTTTGGAAGGCCATCTAATGATATATGTTTTAGTTAACTTTATATGGTAAGTATCATGATGTTGTATAAATTGCTTTATGTTAATTACAAATTCATTTTATAACATTAAGACATGAATGAAACCAAAAATATCCTCTGGTTGTGTAATTTTAATATAACTAAAATCATTTTTTCATCATTTGCAAGGGCTTTATATTTGTGCAACAAATGTACCCTTTTCCCAAGAAATGTTTTTCTTAGGATTTTAGATGTGGTAGGATCATAATTATAGTGAACAAATGAATCCAAGAAAGGGTTTTCTTATTGAAATGGTTATATATGGATAATTGAACTCAAATTACTTTTCCTTTATTACATGTCAATGTCTATAAAAAAATTATCTATTATGTGTTGCACCATTCTTATGCTCCATATAGTAAAATTATCAGCTACATCCCCCAAATTATCCACAAAATTTATAATAAATGAAAGTGATAAAGCCAGATAAAAATATTTAATCAAATTAACACTCACACATTCAATAGGTATTTACTTATTGTGGGATGTGGAAGTGATATTTATGGGTTCTAGAGATTCAACATCTATACCTACCACTTTGTGTATTATTCCTTCAACAATGACCTTACCATTATTTATGAGAGAAACATAGTATCCATAATGGAAATCCATTGACATATAATTTTTAGCTTGGACATTTTTAAAAGACAAGAGAAGAGTTGTTGATTAGGGTATTTATAAAATCAATCTAATTTATAGCTTTATGTATGAGATAAATATATATTTATACTAGAACATAAGCATGGAAATATTTTAAAACCTAAAAATATTAAAAATGTAATTTATAACATTTTTTTAATGACATGGTTTATTTCAATCCAAAAAAATAATAGTTTTTAATATCATATATTGTGTACTTCAATTCTTACTTCATCCTACTTTAAAGGTATCTCCTATGAGATACATTTCAAATATGCATCCATGTGAAATAGATGCATAGGGAAAAATAGCTAATTAAGTCAATATCCAACCATGTATTTTAGTAGATTACAAAATGATAATGAGCAAAGGGGGTTTTGAGTAAAATTATGGAAAATGATTAGCATCTTATATTTTAAGATCTTGTATTTGATTTGAACATCTATTGTGGACCCAAAATTTTGGAAGTATCTATTATGATATACCTTTAAAACATGTGTATGGGTAACCTTGAATGTTTGAAGGGCCTTGTAATACCTTCAAGGGTACCTATGATAGTGAGCTTAATACTTAATTTTTCAATAGTCAAGGACATGTGGCATGCACCTACAAACCTATGACATTTCAACATGAGTCCCCTGACAAAATTGTTTTGCCTTATGGACCTACCCTTCAACATTTCTAAAATGATCACTTTTGTCTTAGATCCCTTTACATAGCTAACCTACCATTCGACATTTTTTTTGTGGCCATGTTGGCCCAATAGAATTACCCTTCACCATTTTTGAATTTCCCTTAGGATTTTTTAAATGGCCCTTTCCTCACTGAAATGTATCCTTTGGGACTTTTGTTCCAGACCATTCTAGCCTATGAAGTAGACCCTTCAGACCTTTCTGCACTTAATATTTAGGATAATGGGCATGCCCTTTTAACCTCTAAAACCTACCCTTTGGCCTTTTTTCGAAGACCCTTCATGATTTATATTATCACCAATTTAACCTTTGAGACTTTTGTCTTGGGCCCTTTGCCCTCCAACACTTATCATTTAGGACATTGTCTTGGGCCTTTATCCTATGAAGTAGAAATTTTGGGACTTTTATCATGGGAACTTTTCTCTATAAATTATATCCTTTATATTTCTTACCATTGAAAATGACCCTTCAGTCTTTTTGAAATGACCTTTTGAGATAATTGCCTTAGACATTTTACCTAACCTAATTTTCTTGATGATATTGCCAAATAATGGGATTTTTGTTGTGAGTATTTTGTAAAAGATTAGTCATTAGAATAAAACCAAATACCTTGTTTCCAATAAAAATATTATCCCTTTGCCATACTTAGACAAAATAAATTTAAAGTGTCTTCTAGTGATATATATTAAAGATCCCTACCAACTTGAACTAACAAAGTTTTAATTATATAAAAATATAAAAGCAGGGTTAACATTGGGCATTTATGTTACATAAACTACTATTAAATGAAAAATCATATATATATATGTGATAAATAGACATTGGAAGCCTTCATTGGTTTCAATAAAAATTACATTCAAAGTCTCCTATTATCCTATGATGATAAAGAGCCCTAGCTACTATCTCAAAGAACACTATGAGTAAAACAAAAATTAAGCTAGAGCTAAGTGGATCATATAATATAAAAAATACCTAGAAGAAAAGTACAAATACCATAGAGTGTATAATGTAATGGAATATTTATCCAATAAATTTAGGGGAGCAAATACACCATCACCATAATCAATTAAGGACTCTACAGAGTTCACAGATACAGTGTTTGATGCCACCATAATCAAGAGTAGGTACACAAACTATTCAGAGATATGGGATGTAGTGGATTTTATGGATGCATTTTCATTGTAGGATGAGATGACACTCAAATGTAGGATGTCTTTTGAAGAATTTTTGGCTTCAAAGGTTACATTTTTATACTACCAAGATAGAGGTGATGCCATGCATCAACCACCTATGAGATTTGTTCTTCTCAATAAAGATATCATAGGATGCCTTCCTACATTATTCTAGAAATAACACAATCGTTTCATGCATTTTTAAAGCCAACTTCCAAAGATACCTATCTTTAAACATACCCCATGTACACTATCACAAGAATACATTGCCATAATTTATCATAGAGAACTGAATTGAGAAGGCATTATCTTCATGGTTACTCCCAAGCAAGACCATTACGTGGAAATGGAAGAAGATAAAGGCACATATTTATATAGACAAGTTAAAAATGGGGATTCACATCAACATGGCTCTATTGAATTGACTCTATGATATGTTGAGTATTTATTTTATCAATTTAGACTTAATGTCATAGATTTACATGATGCTCACGCATGATGTTGCATATTCTATGGGAAAGATAATCAGATCCCACTTGAGGGAGTAAATAATTAACAAAGGCAAGCATCCCCCACCTTTGGGTAATTTTTATATGATGTCTTATTTTTTAGATGCTATTATGGGAACTTGTTATAAAGACCTTAAGGAATTATGGAGCCCAACCATAGAATACATAAAGAACATAATTTGTGATCATTATTAGTTTATGCACATATATGCCTACACTAAAAATATGGTCAAGATATCTAAAGATGTTTATCCACATGTTTGGAAAGCCATTCATGGCTCACCTATACCTAGAATTGTATAAAATATCATAAAAATCCTAGAAGGTAAAGGGGATTATTTCTTCTATCTAAAATCCACAATTAAAATTATTTAGGGAAACAAGGTTAATCCTTTGTGTCTCCAAAAATAGGTCCTAAACAAGTTGGTAGAGCTAGAAATTAATTTCTAACTATGGTGGAGTTTTGAACAGGACTAATCTAGGTAGAAGAAGGCTTTATTATTTGGTCACCGTATAACAATTAGAAGAATTATTTACATAATAAGGAAGCATTTTAGGGAAGTAGGAAACAAGTAAAAGAGTTATCCTTTCCCTATGCTTCCACATAGCGATTGGGATCTACATGGGCTTATTCAAAAGTACATACATAAATTTAACATCCCCTATATCCATGTTCCCTATTCATATTATTTTTTATTTCTTAATGGAAAGGATGATATAAAAATTTTGGAAAGAGTAAGAATTACTAGACTTTAAGAATATCATTTAAGAATGATCCAAGATGATCCTCTAGTCATAGTAAGGGAATTAGACATTATAAAGTATCTATATAATATATGGGAACATTCTAACTTCTAAAGTAGAAAATCAAAGGAATAATCCAAGGACTAAGTAGGTCCCTCATATCAAGCCCTCCCTTTGAAATTAAAGCTGAAGATTGTGAATAAAGAGAGTGGGTTGGTTAAACTAGAACAAGCAAGGGAGCATAGGTAGGGGACCCCATCAATTTAGATTCTAATGAGGAGTGTTGGACATAAGAATAACTAGCTACCAACAACATTCAAGAGACTAATTCTATGGCCTAGATGTAGATTGCCACATCTATTAAGATAACAACATAAGAGGTAGTGGCATCGACTCAATAAGGCTCCCCTACATAGCTGAATACCCCTCTAGTTTATATGAGGAAGCCTCTGACTCTAATAGAGAGTCCCATAGTTGAATCATCACAAGGCATTCCTACTGCACCTTCACATTCAAAACCAATAGAGGAAGAGGTTGTGATAATTAAGGACATTGAGGATGACTTTGATGAAGAAGGTGAGTTGGAAATAACTAAGGCCATGAGCTTTCAATCAGAGCTTGTAGTGCCAAGTTCCTTAAGTAATCAACCTTTCATGAGTATTCCTTTATCTTTTGTGCCCATTTTTAGACGTTTTTCTATTTATTTTTTATTGAGGATACCCTAGGTGGAAGTTCCTACTTACACCTCCATTGATCCCTTCACCCCTACAAAATTCACTCACTTCCCTTTTCTCACACCCAAGGTGGAAAAGGATGTTGTTTCCACCACCATAGCCATTCCATAATCCATGTCCATCCCAATCACTATAAGTACCTCCTTTATCCCTTCTATAGCCTCCACCATTAGAGCTTTAAAGAAGAAGGTGTCTAGAAAGGTATAGACCGCATTAGCCACTACACATTTTCATGTCCAATCCAATCAAATTTCCTTTGTGACCATCCACCATGTCCATACATAAAACCATTATGAAAATTGGAGTTTTATTATTAGGTACTTATTAAGACATACCTTGAACATACACATGATTAAAAAATTTATTTCAAGGTATCTCTTAAGATATACGTTGAACATGCTCATGATTAGAATTTTCTTATGAGATATCTCATAGGAGATACCTTGAACATGCACATAATTGGAATTTTAGTTGAAGGTATCTACTCATAGATACATATAAGGGCCTTATAATACCTTCCATTTTGATTGAAAAGGTCATTTCAATGGATTTGATATAACCATGACACCTTTTTATTTGACAAGAATATTGATGCACACTATTAGAATTTTCTTTCGATGTATACCCTATGAGATACATTAAACATGCACATGATTGGAATTATCTTTAGAGGTACCCCATAAGAGATAACTCAAAGGGATTTGGAAGACCTTCCATTTTGATTTTAAAATTCCTTTCAAAAGATTTGATATAACCATGACAAATTTTTATTTGGAAAGAACACTAATGCACACTATTGAAATTCTATTTCAAGATATTTCCTAGGAGACACCTTGAATATGCACATGATTAGAATTTTATTTCAAGGTATCTCCTAAGAGATACCTTGAAGGGCCTCAGAATACCTTCCATATTAATTTAAAATGTCCTTGTAAAGGATTTGATATAACCATGATAACTTTTTATTTCGCAAGAACCCTTACGTACACTATTGGAATTTTCTTTTGAGATATCTCCTAGGAGATACCTTGAACATGCACATGATTGGAGTTATATTTCAAAGTATCTCATAGGATATACCTCAAAGGGACTTTGAATACCTTCCATGTTGATTTATATGAGAGCAACATAATAAGGTTTAGCACTTCGACTATTATTTCAGATAATGCTCTTGCTTTTATGGGTGCTAGGACAACTGATTGGGTAAACAACATTGGTATATTATTGAGAACTTCATCCAAATATTATCCTCGCGTTAATGGGTTGGATGAATCTAATAATAATAACTTGACTAGAATCATCAAGAAAACCTTGTGGCATAACCAAAGATCTTATCACACCAAATTGAAGATAGCCTTATGAGAGATAACTCCTAAGAAGTCAATAAGGAATTATCCTTTTGTGTTTATTTATGGAAGGGAAGCTAGGTTTTTTATGTCTTAAGAGCTACCTACCTTAGAGTTAGCATATCAACTAGAGGTTCCTAAAAACACTCCAATGGAAGTGAGATTGATATAATTAATGGAGTTACAAGAAACTAGAGGTAAATCTCATCAAGCCATGGATCATCACTAAGTAATAATGAAGAAGTATTTTGACAAGAGGGAAATTCCAATATCATTTTAAGAAGGTGACATATTTTTGAAATGGGATGAAGATAGACTAAAAATAGGGAGGCATATCAAATTTGATACCCTATGGAGTGGACCATATTCCATCACTAAGTGTAATCAAATAAACTCCTTTTAGTTACCAAGGATAAATGGAGAAGGACTACTTATCCCTATGAATGATATACATTTAAAACACTAATATTAAGAGATAAATGTATATTTTTTAAATATTAGGCTACGTGTGTGTTTCGTTTCTTGTCATGTTGTGTTCCAATAAGTGCTCTTGAAGCACAAGTGTGTCTTTGCTTTGTTTCTTGTCTTGTTCATTGCTTCTTATTTGAATTTTATATTATTTGGTGTATTTTAGAGGTAGTTTTTATGTCAAGCCTATACAATTGTGACTCCATAGCCCAATGTACATGGTTAACTACTAGTCATGGCACAAAAAGCATACCACCCTTGGGAAATAACCATTAATGTTGACTATTTTTTACCATAGGAAAAAATGGATCAACCCCCTATAGTTAAAATATTGTATAGGGGATTTTTATAATGTCATAGGGTGTGTTGAAGCTTATTCCTTGTATAATTTGGTGCCTTAGAGGTCATTTTAGAATCAAAAATGTAAGTGATAGGTTTTCATGGTGCTAATCAGTTGAAAGAATAGCTCTAGAAAATCCTAAGTTTGAACTTAGGAAATATTTTAACTTTTGGATAAGTGTTATAAAATTTAGATTTCTATCAAAGAAATTGTTCCACACTTCATCCATAATAAAATTACAAGGCATAATTACATAAGATAAAATTTTCCACTTTATTTGAGTAAGTGTTGTAATTATTTCAGGAAATTTATTTTAGGTTTTTGGCTTAGCATCGAGAATTGCTTTGGACATTTTATCGAAAACAAAAGGCCCAAAGACACAAATTATTGTGGAATTTTATCCTAAATAAAATATATAGCTAATTTCATTTAGAAAAAATTATAAAACACTTTTCCAAAAGTATCATTATTTGACAAAGTGGACCAAACAAAAATCTTGAAGGGTATTTTTCAACCAATGTGTCCTATACAATTTTACTGAAGGGTAATTTTTTGGAAATTATCCAAAGACAAAGTCCCAAAGGGTAATATCTTAAATAAATGGCCTTATATTATTTTATCAAAGGGTTATTTATTTTTAGAAAGTGATACAAACAAAGTCCCAAAGGGTCATTTATTTAGGAAAGAGATCTAAAATAAAAGTTTTGAAGGGTCACAAATATGATTCGAAAGCAAAAATCCCAAAGATAAAGGTTCTAAAAAAAGGTACAAGGGCACAAATTATTTTGAGAAAATTATTTTGGATAATTTTATTTAAGTCATAACTCTTTGGGATAAATTTTTTGAGGCAAAAGACTAAGTACAAATTCTTTTGGAGAATGTGGCCAAGAAAAAACAACAAAGGCATAAATTCTTTTAGACATTTTGTTTGCAAGAAATTTTTCAAGGTAAAGATAAGGAAAACTTATTTATTTTAGGAAATTATCCCAAAAAAATTTCCTTGGACATTTTATTTAATGCAAAACATCCACAAATGAATTCCTTTAGAGAATGTGGCTGAGACACAAAGCCCATAACAAATGTCTAGTAAAAGTTCTAAAAGAAAAAACCTCGACACAAATTGATGGTTATGTAGATGCCATTAACATTCATGTAGACATAAATTTATAGGTGAAAAAAATTAAAATTCAAACCATGGTAAATGATAATTGAATTTATAATATCCCAGTGATGATCACATGGATATCAAATATGTTCATGTGGATGTCAAATATGATTATGCAGATGTCAAATTTGAGCTCATAAAGTATTTTTTATTTTAAAATAGTAGGTTAAACCAAATCCAATGGTATACATTAATACATATATAATATCCAATTATGAGTGGTGATTGAGGAGTTAACAGGGCCTAGATAAATCAATGGCTCATGTTTAATCATGGATTCAAGATCAATGACATGTGAGCAAGTCAAGGATTTAGCAAACCCTAAGTGGAAAGGTGTGACTGAAAAGTGGCACAAGAACATGAATCATAGAAGAGGATCTATGGATTTAATTAATTCACATCCATAAAATAAATAGTGTGAGATGATTCAAGAGATCAATTATCCATGTCACTTTTCAATGACCAACCAAATGAAGGTGAGACCCAGTGACTTAGATAAAGGTCAACAAAGAAATTTTGATAGGGAAAGGTTAATAAAAGGTATGGAGCCAATTTTTAGAATGGTACATGTTGATTAAATATGTCCTTTCAAATTATTTGATATATCCATGATAACTTTTTATTTGGAAAGAACCTTGATGCACACTATTGGAATTTTCTTTTGAGATATATCTTAAGAGATACCTTGAACATGCACATGATTGGAATTTTATTTCAATGTATCTCATATGAGATAAATTAAATGGGATTGGAATATTTTAATGTTTATTTTAAAATTCCTTTCAATGGATTTGATATAACCATGACAAATTTTTATTTGGCAAGAACACCAATGCACACTATTGGAATTTTCTTTCGAGATATCTCCTAGGAGATACCTTAAAAATGTACATGATTGGAATTTTATTTCAAGGTATATCCTAGGATATAATTATAAGGGCCTTGGAATAACTTTAATGTTTATTTAAAATTTCGTTACAAAGGATTTGATATAATCATAACATTTGTTTATTTGGCAAGAATGTTGATGCATAGTATTAGAATTTTCTTTCAAGATATCTCCTAAGAAATACCTTGAACATGCACATGATTGGAATTTTATTTCAAGGTATATCCTAGGAGATACATATAAGGGACTTGGAATACCTTCCATTTTGATTGAAAATTTCCTTGAAAATGATTTTATATAACCATGACAACTTTTTATTTGGAAAGAACAATGATGCATACTATTGGAATTTTCTTTCAAGATATCTCCTAGGAAATACCTTGAACATGCACATGATTGGAATTTTCATTCAAGGTATATATTATGAGCTAATTAGAAGGTAATTGTAATAATTTCAATGTTTATTTAAAATTTCCTTGTAAAGAATTTGATATAACCATGAAAACTTTTTATTTTCCAAAAATCCTGATGCACACTATTGGAATTTTCTTTCGAGATATCTCCTAGGAGATACCTTGAACGTCCACACAATTGGAATTTTATTTAAAGGTATATCCTATGAGATAAATATAATGGAATTATAATACCTTTCATGTTTATTTAAAATGTACTTACAAATGATTTTATATAACCATGACAACTTTTTATTTGGCAAGAACCCTGATGCACACTATTGGAATTTTCTTTCAAGATATCTCCTAAGAGATACCTTGAACATGCACATGATTGAAATTTTATTTTAAGGTATATCCTAGGAGATAAATTTAAGGTCCTTATAATACCTTCCATGTTTATTGAAAATGATTTGATATAATAAGATGTAATACCTTCCATGTTTATTGAAAATTATTTGATATAACCATGAAAACATTTTATTTAGAAAGAACCTTGATGCACACTATTGGAATTTTCTTTCGAGATATATCCTTGGAGATAACTTAAATATTTACATCACTAGAATTTTATTTCATGGTATCTCCTAGGAGATACCTATAAGGGCCATGGAATAAATTTTATTTTGATTTAAAATGTCCTCTCAAGGGATTTGATATAACCATGATAAATTTTTATTTGGCAAGAACAATGATGCACACTATTGGAATTTTCTTTAGAGATATCTCCTAAAAGATACCTTGAACATGCACATGATTGGAATTTTATTTCAATATATCTCATAGGATTTAACTCAAAGGGGATTTTAATACCTTACATGTTAATTAAAAATGTACTTGTAAATGATTTTATGTAACCATGCCAACTTAATATTTGGCAAGAACCTTGATGCACACTATTAGAATTTTCTTTCAAGATATCCCATAAGGTATACATTGAATATGTACATGGTTGGAATTTTATTTCAAAGTATCTCCTATGAGATACCTGTAAGTGCCTTGGAATACCTTCCACATTTATTTAAAATGTTATTTCAATGGATTTGATATAACCATAAAACCTTTTCATTTGGCAAGAACCTTGAGGCTAGCTCTGATTGCCTATGAGAATCATGCATGGAACTCTCAGAAACAACCAAAATTAAAGACACCCACAAAATATATTACCAAAAATAGAAATATGCCATATGGCATTGTACATAAATTTTATCACACTAAACTACATTTCAAGAGACCTTAAGAATAATTAGAAGGTGCCACATGTCAAAAGGTGAAAAAATTTAGCTTTAAAGCTAAAATTGATGGAGAATAAAAGGTAAATCAACATTAAATTGGTATTATAATTAAAATGAATTCCAAAATCAATATCTCAAATACAATCCCCCATAAGACTCCTTATAAGTTAGGTAGGACTAAAATCACAAAGTGGTAAGATATTGTAGTAGATTTAAGGTATAAAAACTCATACATATTTCCTAAGGATGATTTCAGGGCATGGGACCCTAATAATGTCATTACAAGTCACTTATTCAAATTCAAAAAGGATTTGGATATGGAATATAAGTACCAAGAATAGATGTATGAATGGATTTATGTGGATGTAATGAATGATGTGATAGTCATCACAAATGTTATAAGGAAGAATATCAAACTAGAAATGAGGATTGATAGGGAGAAGAAGAAAGAGGATATTGTGAAGCCCTATCTCCCACCAAATCATGAGAGCATGTTTAATGCCAAATATGAGGAAACACAACAGGAGGAGGAGGAGGAAGGAGATAATGTTCTTCTTGTTAGGAATATGCCATGCAAACCTCCACTATGGACTACACTAAGTGGACAAAGCCTACCTTCAAGCTCTGAGCAATGGGAAGCTAACAACCAACCTGGCTACTGTCAAGGTCCTACACTTATCTCTACATCTACTAAGAAAGCTACCACAAAAAGCTTGGATCAATTAGATCTAGATGTCATTGACCTTGAGGAATATCAATAGGGAATTGAGTTCTTAATGGATAAACTATAGACATTAGATGGTAGGAATTAGGATAAAGTTTACACAAGGAAGAAGTTTATTATAACTACCATGAGAGTATCAATGCCTTAAACTTATATAAAGTGATGATGAAGAGGCATGAATATGGAATCTAGCAACCCAGAGTGGTCATGAAACTTGATTAAGCAATGCCTTACACTTACATTTTAGCCACTTGACTATATTTGGGCACCTTTTTTGGGTCTATGTAAACTTGTCTTTGGCATTTTTTGATCCTATAAATTGGGGCTTCCCCCTCATTTGTAACTAGAAAATAGTTATTACTAGAATTAATACCAGGAGCCAAATAATTTGAGATTTTGTCTATAGTATTCTCTTGCGTGTGTTTTATGATTTTTGATTCTCATACTTTTAGATGGCTAATAGTTTCTTTTATATAAACTAATTTGGTAATAACACACATTATATGCATATGTTAGCTTGATTTTAACACTAGGTTGATTAATTTGATAGTATACTTGTTCTATCTTATCCTCATTTACAATTGAATGTGCCATGAAATTTAAAATGAGTGAGTAATTTTAATGCAAAGTATGTTATTAGACATGCATTTCATTCCTTTGAAGCTTAAACTACATTTATTTAGCTTTGAGCATTATGCTAGAATTGGTAGATGCTAGTTTCATGTGTTTTTGCCTTAAAAGTTAGAAGAATTGGTATCTTTGATCATCTTGATCACAACCTTTTTTTTTCCTACCCTATTCACTCTTGGATCCACACATGAGTCACTTTATAGTAATTCATTATATTAATATCCATTGTTCATTTACATTTTGGGCAGCAATTGGTAAAGATTGAAATAATTTAACAAAGATTAACAAGAATAAGTGTCACTACATAAACATCTGTTATCCCTAAAGTAGGGTTTGATAGTAAAATTTCAAAATGGTTATCACATCTCTGCTATTTAGGTTATTTCCAATAGTTTTTGTATAAAACACTCAAGACCCAAGTCTTCTAGGACTTAAAATTGAGTTTATTATTTTCCCCTTATTCCCTAGTGATATAGGGATCACAATAAATGCATCAAAAAACCCAAAAAATCATCCTTTAAGAAATAAATCAAGTATATTTGAGATACTTACAAGATTGGTTTCAATTCAAAATATGTTATAGTTATGGGTCTAGCAGTCTTAAGACCTTTTCTAAGCTTATGGAGGCTATTTGGACCATCAAATGCATGAAATATTGAGATGAATAACCTTAATATAGAGCTCAAGAAGGATAAATTTGAGGTTAAAATAGGGATAAAGAAACACAAATGTACATCTATAGATAGCTTCAAGAACACTACTATAGTTAAGTGTTTGAGCCATGCTTAATGGAGACTTCAAGGGTATAGACTTTTAAACAGAATAATGAGATTATTAAGATATCATCATACATACATCGACTTATGGGTACTTTTTGTATTTTCAAAACTCCAAAATCATATTCATACCCTATCACATTCTATACAAAGGACATCACATCATGCATAGTGTCTATATAGGAGAGGTTTGTTTTCATAATGAAAGAATGGTCAACATGTGAAGTAGATAACAGTCTAAAAGGAATGCATTAAGTTTTGGAATTTAGAGGAGACTTCAAGGAGCAAAACTTAGTTGAATATTTAATTCCATGAAATCTTCACCTACAACTACTTAAGGGACTCAAAAAATATGTTGACAGTCAAGACATTGAAGCAATAAGGTCTTGCATGTGTTCAAAGTCATAAGATCTTGTTATGTTTGAAGAATCATTTCAATTTCTTCCTTAATATTTCCATCCCAACGTCTAATAGGCTTAGTAATTGATCCTAAATTCACATATTCAAAGGAGTTAGCTTCACAACTAGAGGTCTAGTCTAGATACATTCATCCCATAGCCTTAGATCATTCTAATGTTAGTCTAGATATGAATCAAATATGAGTAGTCTAATTTTAATTTGGTGATATTTGGGTTGCTAATATAAATCAAAGGATATATATTGGTATTTTTTTATTACAAGGGAACTTTCTTTTTTGCCCTACCCTACTCCCTCATTTTGAACCTTTTTAACATGAATCACTTTATATTAATGTTCATTATGTATATCCATTTATTTTTTTAAGAGTTTGGAAATTTATTGGAAAATACAAATCAATTTACATCAAAATAAATTTAGGTAGATTATGTCACTACCATATTCCTATTCCCCCTATAGTAGGGTCTACTTGTATACTAGAATGCGGTAAGTTGTAACCATATAATCTCTCCAACAAAATTGAGTGAAGCCCCAAGGTATCACTACCATATTTTTATTGTCCCTATAATATGAGAAATGTTATTATATTTTTTTAATTACATCCTTGACACAAACACAAATCAATAGTATGGAAGGACCTAAAGATGAATCTGAATATTCTCAGCCTACTATTTCCTATCATGAACTTTCAGGTATTAGTACTCCTCTAAATATTAAGGTGAGTTTTCTAAAGAAATAGAAGTCAACTATATTTACTTACTATAGGGGTACACACAAATTCATCAATGGTATGTTGGCTACTCAATTGAACTATTTAATTTACCTAGCTCCAAAATTTCAAATCCTAATTATAGGTGGGGGTATAGTCAATTATTCTGGTAAATGCCATAGTATAAAGCTATGGGAGACTACATATTATATTATCTTATGTTTTATACTATCATGGATGGGGATAACATTATTTTGGATTGTAATGGCTCATCACTTTATACATAATTGAGATGAATTTTGACTAACTATTCATGCTCATTCATTTATATTGAAGGACATTTAAACTACATGGTTTATTGGTTAAATATACATAATTGGTTAGTTTTCAGTAGATGATGAAGATGATAACAAAAGGTGAAAAGAAATTATTATGTGACTATTTTCCATAGATTTTAAACTAAACAAAAATTTTACCCATTTTTGTCTTATACACCCACTTGACTCCTTTAGCCTCTTCTCCTTTCATGTCAGGATTTATAGCAAGGCTCACTACTACCTAGGCCAACCCATGGCCTCCTTGATCTTGACACACATTCTTAAAAAATTAATATTTTTTATTAAAAATTGATTGAAGTATATATAGGTAGAGTATTTGGAATTATATTTATTGTATTGTTTTATAAAATTTTAGTGTTACAATTTGAAAACCCTATTTGCTTGAACAATAATCATGTGTGTTCTCCTTTAGTAGAATTCTCACTGACATCACAACTTGATGTGCTTTAGCAGGCCAAAATTATTACAATAATCTAAGTAGACTATCTAAATCTTAATGATTTCATAACATAAATAATGAATAAAAGGGCCTAGTCAACACAAATAAATCACACATTTTAGATAGATCCAAAAAATATATTAAACACTATTAAGATTAAATACCTAAAAATAAGGATCTACATAATTGATAATAATAAATATGGTCAATTCTTTGGATACTTTACAACCTACTATGTTTTGATCTATTAGTGCACAATAGTGTATGTTTAGAAAAAACTAAGAATATGTAGGAATAGTAATATATTAGGTCAGACATGTTTGATAGTTTTTATTCCTCTTAAAAATGTGTGAAAATTATATGGACCCTATTTTTAAAAGTAAATTTGAATTTCAAATTCATTGGGGACTCCCACCTATTTTTGAATGTGAATGTACCTTGGGAGTAGTCAAGATGAATTGAAGGCAAGTGATATATTTAGTATATTAAAATGATATTTATATATATTATATTGAAATATATAATAATTATTAAAAATATATATTATATAATATAATCTAACGTCAATTAAAGCTCCACATCCTCCTTTAAAACACCTCTATGAGATGCCACGGTTGCGGATTTTGTCAAATTGTCGACTAGTGGACTGTATTTGGCTTCTAAATTGAATTATCCTTACATAGACAACAATCTAACTCTTTGTGGCTTGATTACAATGATGATAGGATTGAATTAGGGATATTTTTCTTTCTAGGGATTATTTGAAGGTTTATGCATAGCTCTAATGTGGAAATGAGTCCAAATTATGAGTTACATGCCTTAGATTTTTTTTGGATTGAGCATTTATACCTTTTCCTTTCATGGGTCCACAAAATCTTTAAATCTATCATGTTTGGCTTATGTGGTGTTGTTCTATGGTATGTGACTCATTAATATTGAAAAGTGATAGTTTTCCTTTGAAAAAACTGTCTTCACCTCACACTATCAAATTCACTTACACAGATCAATATGGGTCATTGATCTTATCCCAAGGGATTGAATTCCATTAGATTTCTTGTGATACTCCTCATGATTATGAAACTTATCACCACCTCATTTGTTTTAGCTTTATTGAATAGTCCACCTTCATCTCATGCTATTAGATCTTCCTTAACTATATGAATGTGCTCCATTAGATCTTTATGTAATGGATTATGTCCTTTTTTTATGCATCATTGATCAGAATGTGTACACTTAACTATGTACTATCAATATCTGGGAAGATGCTCGATATTTAATTTATGGTCTATGGTTTTGACACTTATCATTTCCATTCTTGTTCTAAGTTATTTTGTAGTCCTATATTCTTTCAAAATTTGTGAAATGTATGTTTCTAAAAAATTAATTCAAAAGGGGACCTAGTTTAAACATGGACCCAATTAATCTTAAACCATGGACTTAGTTTTATTTTTATCCTAAGGCTTGGTCATGTTTTTAAACATAACCAAAACTTAGGCTAAAAATCCTAGCTTGGTCTAAATCGTCACATGGTCCCTTCATCATAAGGCTTATCCTAAATCTTATCCTAAGGTTTATCATATTTATTAATATGATAAAAATCTTAGGATAAGACTTTATGCTATGTGTTTTTTATTTATGGAGTCCTTTTGTTTTAGGTTTATAACCTTGGTCCAATGTCTTTATACCTTGGTCTATTTTAATTCACGAGGTCCCCTATAATATGTTTAGAACTTAGCTAAAATATTTTATCCTAAGTCCTTTATATGCTCTTGAGATTAGCTCTCATTCTTGTTTGTAGGATCAATGATACAAATTCACTCAGACAAAATTGATTGAACAACATGAGCCAAATCAAGACTTCAAATGAGCCTAGGGCCAATGAGAGGGTGACAAGTTTCACCTTCCTAATAAAAGAATTTTTGAGTAGTCAATGGTAGTACATCCCTCAGATCTTGATCCAATGGTCCATGTTTGCTTGTATGAGATGGATCTAATGGATCATTAAAATTATTTAAAAGTCAAAGCTTGATCAAAGAGTTAAAGACCAACCATGTTCCTAAGATCTATATTCCACATGAGCCTCACATAATTGATCACATGATGTGTCCAACATTGAATTGTCAAAGGTTATATGGAGATTTTCAAGGATGACAAGTGTCATTGTCATGGGAGCTTAGTATATAAATAAAATAATGCATAGGAGCCTAGTACAAAGAACACAAAAGTACTAAGAAGTTACCACATTACGCACCTGAGAAATTGGATGAACTTAGGAATGACAAGTGACAAGCTCAGTAAAGAACCTTATATACATGTTTAAAATTGATGCTCACATTCCCATCAATGATGTTCACATAAACATCAAATTATGGTTGTGAGGACATCAATTTTGAGACAACAAATAGCGTAAATGATGTGTTTAAAATGTATCATCACGTGCCCTTTAAAGACATTCATGTAGATGTCAAATAATGGTCATAAGAATGTCAATTTTAACATAGCATAGAGTTTCAAAGATAAGTTTAAAATTTATGGTCATGTGCCTATTTAAGATGTTCATGCCAACATCAAATGACGAGCATGTGGAACCCAATTTTAAGACAATTGCTTAGATCCAAATTCAAAGGTGATGATCATATTTTTGAATAGTGATGAGTAGAATGTCATGGGGATGCTATAAAAATGCCACCTCAAAGCCATGTGAGTGCATTATGCCAAATTAGAGACCTTATGGACTTGGTGATGCAAAGGTATGGATCTAAGTTCATGATGTTTAAGCTCACATCCACCATTAGAGCATTGTTAGAACTTGTAAGAATGTATTGGTAATGCAAGTACCATAACCAAACCCTATGAGCATTATGATTGACTTGAAGGGAGTTGAATTGTCACCTATGTAAAAATAAGTTGAGCTAGAGTCCATTAGAAAGTAGTCTAAAAATTTTACAATAATTATGGGGGACCTCTCTTATATCCTTGAGTAGCTTGGAGACATAACAGTGCATGTATTGGGTACCATCAAAAATTAATGAAGACCGTACAATAGTAATGGAGCACTTCATCAACTAGAGCATTCTCAAAGTCATAATATTCCTCTTATGGCTAAACCTTATCTGATGGCAATCCATAATTTTCATTTAAAGGTTTTCATCCACACTATAATAAAATAAACACTAATTATTATTTCAAAAATTTTCATTAAGGCATAAATCTTCCCATTCCACTTATTTTTTTCAAGATTTATATTCATTAAACTAGGATCAATATTGATTTCATTGAATCTTGAATCGATTTCTATAAGACGAATGATCTAGTATTTATAATTTATCCAATTAATGAGATTTGTCAAATATTGGTATTAATAAGATAAATGAGCTTCATGAAACAATATTGAATTTCAACTCACATTACCCTTTTTGACATATTTCCTTAATCAATCATGCAAAAAAAAAATTCCACTTAGAATTTACTTCATCATTCAAATCTTCCCTTTAGGATCTCTTGGACCTCTTACAATTATTCATCTATGGATTCCTTTCTTTGTTTGAGAGATTTATGCATACATTTAAACTTAATGATAATATTTTCACCACTTTTTCATTCTCTTCTAGATAAACCTATCCATTGACTTTTTTTTTTAAAAATGTAGTTCTATAATATGCAAGTCCTTACTTTGAAGCCATGTATTTACATCATATACGTAGTCTTGATGGCTCTTTAAGGCATACTCACCTTGAATATACAACTTATCCTTACCTTCATAAGGTTTTCTTAACTGTTGAAACCTTTATCACTATCTTCCTTTATTTGAACTCATATTCAATGTTGATCATCATTATCAACATACAAAATCTAATAACTCAGAGCTTATTTCATCAACTAGGTTTCAACATGGAATTATGATAATAAGAAATATATACTAAGAATGTAAATTCATTTTGTCTCCTAGATAGTCTATACCATAAAATCACATTGAACACTTCTCAAATATTTTATTATACATTCATATGAAGCTTGAGATCACTCAAGTTATAGAAAATTTTGTTCTTAAATCTTAGATAGAGGTTCATACAAATCAGTATTGGTCGTGAGTACTTAAAAATAAATATTTTTATTCATTTTAAAACAAATACCTAAGTGGGATCTATCTTGAAGTAATATAAAATGGTGTGTTGGTCTGTACAAGGCCAATTTGGGTATTGACTTCCTACATAGACAAAATAAGTCATTTGTTATGCTCTAAGATCTATTCAAAAAATTCAATCTTGATTTAGATTTCTCAGTTATCCATGAAATGTTCCTCTTAGGAATATAATTACCACGACATCCAAAATTAGAATGAAGTTTTGTGTCAACATACAACTACAATATCCATAAGTTTTAACTTTGCAACATAATGAATGAAATTACGTCAAAATCAAATAGAATTAGACAAATCTTATTTTTACCTATTTTAGTAGACCCATACATAAGATCATACCTCTATGCATGACTATAAATGATTGTATTATTTTTATTCACCATGAGAAGATAGTAATGGTGAAAATCTTTCATCAAATGCATAATAAATAGTTTTATCTTATATTCATTCTAGACTCTTACCTCTCATGCCAATTAAATCACATTCTTCCTCATTATAACAAACTCGATCATTATTCATGAGATCTATAAAGTCCTTGAATGCAAAATATCCTTCCCTTTATTTATAGGTTTCAAAAATTAACATATAATCCAATTACATACATATACAAGCCTAAAGACCTTTCTTCACTTCTTCTAAAGTCCTCTACCTCCTTGATAGACTCTCTCCTTTCTATATACATGTAGATGCTTTTATTAGTCTCTTCTTGATAGATACATACCCTATCTTCCCTCAACCAATACACAAATATAGGATTGTTAGTAAATAATAATACAAAGTCTCCTTCTTAACTTAGAATATACCTAGTTTGTCTTCAATGTAGCATTATAGACAAATCATGAGGTACTTGTAGCATTCTAGACTTTTAAAACATAGTATTAACCTTTTAAGGTCATTATATAGGTCTTAACATTACAATTTTACTACTTATTATCCTTCACGAGAGGACTTATTTGATCAAAATTAACCCTTATATATATAATTTTCATAGATGAGTTTATGATCCTACATCATTATCCATTCTAAAAGTGGAATATTTTGTTTGTAAATCCATGTGCTATTTTTACAACACACTGCTTAAACATTAGTCTAGTGTATTTTGAGAACATTTATGGAAAGGATAGTTGGCCCTACACATGCACTTTTTTAATTGATTAAGACTGATTGACATACTTCCTTGCATCTTATAAAAGGATCATTATCAATTGTAAAGAGGGGGGAGATTTTAGAGATAAAATTACTTTGTAAACTTAGAACAATTAATAAAAGTAAGGAATCCTACAAATGTTGTCTAGTATTTACTTGTGTTCATTATTATTATGTCTTCTCTCTCACTTGTTTGATTTATTTTCTTGATTTTAATGGTTCCTATGAATTCTTGGTGTACACCTATAATTGTAGAGTTGTTAACTTGTGACAATGTTAGGTTGAGTGAAAGTCCTTAGGTTTATTTTATTTTCTTACTCTTCTTGCATTTGGGCTAATTTTGTTTACTTGTAGGGTGAATCTTTAAATTGAACCAAGTTCTTATTTGAATTATTTCCGCCTTCCTTAGAAGCTTGCCTAATATGTAATGGGATTTGAGCTTACACTAATTCATGTTACACATTGGTTAAGTGCATGTCTAGATAAAATATGAACTTTATCACGATGTTTGAAATGAAGATAAGCAACATTTATTTGTCCTACCATTCCTTTTAATTCATTTTTAACTAAATACTTTAGCTTAATTATCATTATAAATATCCATCTTAGGTAATTTATTAGATTAGTTCTTGATCATAATTAACTATTCTTAATGTAAATACTTCATAATTTTCATAAGATCTTCTATTTGACCATGGTGCACGAATACATGCATCTTGGTAACTATGCATTACAAAAAATTTCCAACACATCTCCAACTCACTTTGTGTCACCTACAGTTAGAAACACAAAGAAACACATCTCATAGTTAGAATACAAAACTAAAGTTAGTAAGCAATTGTTTTGGTCTTAATAAACTAGAGAAATAAACCAAAGGATTTGATTGGAGAAATAAACTCACTAGGATAGATATTCATTGGTGCTTTAGCTTAATTTGAATCTATTCGATAGAAGAATTACATATAACTAGTTTAAATTTCATCTCATAAAACTTGATGGTTAACTAAAATTTGATGGTCATTTTGTAAAGTAGAATAGAATCAATTCATTTGTATAATTTATATTTAATTTAATAGTTTGTAGGCTTTTTATAACCATGTTCAAAGGGATAAAAAATTAATCATTTACATTTACTTAAAATTAATTGATTATCCATCTGATTTATTTCCAACTGTCTCATGTCAAGTGTCATCTACAACATCAAATTTAATGCTTGTGATTCATCAACTAAGGCACCTAGAAAATTAATCATTCACATTACTTTAAATTAAGTGATTATCCATATGCTTTACTACCCCATGTCCCATTCCAAATATCATTTACAACACCAAATTTTATGCTTCATGATATGTAATTTTACCTTCCTAATAAATGATTAAAGTTTTTGATTTAATGCCCATTGCCTAGCAAACATTATTAATGTTTGATAGATTTCCTCTTTGAAGTAATCTACCTCATTTACTGTACACATGGTGATGTGCTACATAGTTTTAAATCTGTATTGATGATTGTATTTTTGACCCTGTAATGTTAAATAAAGCAAAAACTCAGCCCATTTTCATGTTACATGGCATTATAAACTATGTTAAAGGCATAACAATTCACTTAGTTTTATTTAAAATATAATATTATTTTTGTACTATTAACAATATATAAATGTATTGAAATATATTATATTGAAATATATAATATATAATATTAATTTATAGCATATATTAACATATATATTATATGATATAATAATATTGATTAATATTAAAATATATTTAAAAAAATATATAATTTATATATAATATTAACATATAATTATTTAGTTAAATATATAAAACTATTATGATATATATTATATGTAAGTTATATTTATTTAATAACTAATATAGTGTGTGCATGTGTGTGTGTGTGTGTGTGTGTGTGTGTGTGTGTGTGTGTGTGTGTGTGTGTGTGTGTGTGTGTGTGTGTGTGTGTGTGTGTGTGTGTGTGTGTGCATGTGTGTGTGTGCGCGTGTGTGTGTGTGTGTGGGTAAGAGGGGTTATGTGAAGAAAAAAAGTGTAATTTGAGAATTAAACCTACAAGTTACTCCAAACCCATGACAATGTCAACATAAGTTCATCTAAAATAATTATGGGTGTAAACCTATCAAGATTTGAATCGCCATGTAATTCTTTAGTCTACGATGGCTTGCATTCTTCATGTAAAGAGATAGCCTCTTATCATAATCACTACGTCAAAATTTAAACTCCCTTGGTTTTGATTAGGGGGAATCTGTATTCACTAGATAAGGAGCATAGTTTTGGGTGATTAGGTTTTGTCTTGGTAATTGTAATGATGATATTACTTTTGTTACAATGGTGCTAAAAAATTAGAAGTGACCAAGAAGAATTTTGGGTTAAGAAATATGATAAAATTTTGAAGTGGAAATATATGTTCAAAAGACACCATCTATTCGAATGTGTATGCCTTCTATTATACCACCACCACTTGTTTCTCCTAATAATTAATAATGTTACATCTTCAAAAAACTTGGATGAAACTTCACTTATTATGCAAGAGCCTAATAATTATTTCTAAATCATTAACATCAATTCCAAAGTTCCATGATGATAATTTTACTTCTATTTCCATATTTGAAATTTTATAATTTTCATTTTACTATAGTCTTGTAGGAGATTATTGAACATTTTTTAATTTTGATGATCCTTTGGATGTGATCCAAAACCCATGGTAGGAGACCCATCAAGTGTAATTTGTTGTGACGAGTCTATTTCTATTTTATTAAATTGAAATTCCCTAAATTATACAAATCTACATTTAGATATAAACTATAAATGGAAAGTCTACACACACACACACACACACACACACACACACACACACACACACACACACACACACACACACACACACACACACACACACACAGAGTAAGTGTTCTGAGGTAGACTGCTTATGCCCTCATATAACAATAATTTAGATAAGCACAAAAAATCATTTTCCAAGAGGTCTATGAGTTACTAAGTATTATTTTTTGTCACTTATTTTAATTAATATTTTGGAGTCAAATTCATCTCTATATATTAGTTTTTATGTTCAATAAGGGTGACTCTCCCTCACAGGTATTTGAATTGGTGAATTAAATTATCTCAAAGGTATTCCTTCAGAGGGGGGGGAAATTTAGTTGTCAAATCCCTATTAGATAATTTTCTTATTTTACATCTTAAAAAAATTTGGATGAAACTCTACTTATTATTCAAGAGCCTACTATTTATAAATCATTAGCATAATCTCTATGTCAAAATTTCAACTCCCTTAGTTTTGATCAGGGGTCATATGTATTCACTGGATAAGGATCTCAGTTGTTGGTGATCAGGTTTTATCTTGTAATTGTAATGAAGAAATTACTTTTGTTACAATGGTGCTAAATAAATTAGAAATGATCAAGAAGAATTTTAGGTTTATAAATATGATATAAATTTGAAGTAGATATATATGTTTGAAAGACAACATCTATTCCAATGTTTATTCCTACTATTATACCACCAAGTCCAATTGTTTCTACCAATAATTAATAATGTTACATCTTCAAAAATTATGGATGAAACTCCACTTATTATGCAAGAGACTATTATTTATAAATCATTACAATCAGTTTCAAGTTCCATGATAATAATTTTACTTCTATTTACATATTTTAACTTCTATAATTTTAATTATAGTATTGTTTTATAGTGTTCCAAATTTTCAAGTATAATATGGTTTTAGAAATGAATATTGAATATCTACATCATCAAGTGACCTCATTTCATGGGAAGACATCCCTAAGCCATAAATGCCACAAATATGAAGATTCATGCCTTACATACCTCATCAAAGCCATCCATGCCTCTTAATTGCTCCTCTATCCCAAATATTGATGATCCTATTTATCAAATTTAATTCCATAATTGAATTAATTCTCAACCACAAGTCTACATCTCAAGATGGATGGTTCAGGTTGATTCTAGACATTCTCAAAAATCTATAAATAGACAGGCCATAAACATCATTTCTAAGATATTTTGGTGAAAATTTAGAATGCAAAAATATCTTCAAGAAGCCATTGTAACTAGTGTTATCATGCCAAATTTATTTTAAGCTAATACAAGCCATAATCCAAAGGTGCCAAGGAGAGATGGAGGTAGCCAAGCTTCCATTGCTAAGGACTTCCTGAGCACAAGCCAAGAAAGCCACTACAAAAATCATTTTGGAGCATCCAAAGAAGGTAAAAGAGGATTTATTTTGTATTTTAGTTGTGTGTTTTATTCATATTTGATAACTAAGCTCTCCCTAGTGTCTAGGCCTAGAGACATTATTCTATTTAGTGTGTTTCTTTCATTTTATTTTCATTTTGAAACAAACACTATACTAACCATCCTTTGTTGAGTAACATTCCTAGATCCCCATATGGCATGCTCGGTGGGACCAGACACATCCCACACATGAAGAAGATCATTTATAACTTTAAAATGTTCATTTTAACCATTAAAAATCTTTCATATTGATTTTTTAACTTTATTTTTCCATTTTTGTTTACCATGGGTTTACATAATAACCATCAGCTAGTAAGACTGACATCATTTGGATACCTTAGTCAATGTTGATTAGTAAAATTGACATCATTTGGATACCTATCATTAGTCACATTGGTATAATTGATCTCAGTTAGATAACCATCATTAGTTAGAAAATGTAACTGTCATCAGTTATATAACTAACGTTGGTCTCTATGTTTTTATTAAAATGCAAACTTGAGATCTCTTTTTTTTAAAGCTCATTATTTCAAACCTAAAAGATCTTCACGGCCAAAGGACATGTTAAATTTTTTAATGTAGGACTAATCTTGGCATTTTCTAAAATCATGTTTAGATCACCATTTGCATGCTTGAAAATTAATTAAGAACCTTGTTTTGGTGTTTAACATAAAAAAAATTAGATGTTTATGGTGTATGTTTTCAAAGTTTGCAACTAAGACCAAAGGATCAAATGAACACCACCTCATTTTCCAATTGGGCTTAAAAATGAACTCACCATTCAAATCTTTTTGTGTTTACTTAGTTGTTTAGATTAAATTTTTATTTGGCAAAGAGAGGGATGTTGCATGAATGCTCTTCCATTTGTCCCCTTTAGGGAACCCTTAGAATTAAAAGCATCATTCCCATTGCAAAAAAAACTAGTCCAAGGATTAGAAAGAATGTCATCTAAAGAACTCTCCAAAAACTTATCAAAGTTTGGGTGACCTTGAAAATGACCCTAAACTCTTTCTCTTAGTCTTTTATTTTCATGCAAAATTGGCATGTGAGGGGGACATCATTACTCCCATAAGTTCTTTAGGAAAGCTTTGACCTGATTTTTCATATCCTAACATTGACTTCACTTTTTCCTAATTAGAGTTACACATGGGAGGCATCTACATTCAAACATCACACTTGACTGAAAGAACAACAAGATATAGTGGTTTTAAAAAGGACTAGACCTTTTTACAACTATCCAATACCACGGTCACCCAATTTTCATGCTTGTATTTTGAATCATTTGACATAAAAGTTATTGTGAAATTGATTCCCCTAAAATGATTAAAAATGAATTACTTTTAGTCCACTCCATTTTTTGGTACCCTTGATAGGATTTGGATGATTATACTTAGTATATTTTTGGATCATTTTCTCATTTTGTATGTTTTAAGACTAGAACTTGTTGTTTGTTTATAAAGCCATGCCAAAACCAATTTGTCTATGCATCATTATTTTATTTAAAGAGGTGTTATGTTGGCCATTTTACACCACACTTATGCCTTAAAATTTTTGCTAAACTTGTTTATGTGTGTGTCACTTGAGTTGTAGAAGGTAGTGTTATGCTGCCCAAAACATGTTAAAACCATTTTACCTTTGAGTCTTTTGAAATATAACATTGATCACATCATTTGAGCATGCTTACACCATTAGGATGCTCAATTTATTTCAAGACTTATTTCACCTTGTATAAAAAACTATTTGTTTCAAACCATGTTATGTATACCATTTGGACCTTTGTGTTGTGTTGTTATGTTGTCTAATATTGTCTAGCCTATTGGTCAAATCCTAGTTTTCAATGTTGAGTTTTCAATTAACCTTGTCATGTTTGGATTCAAATATTGATTGATTTATATTTAGCCCTCAATTCATGGGGTTGATACATAGATCTTTCTCTTTTAGGTTGCATAACTTCAGTTAATCAATTACCCAAATTTGAAAACTATTGGTGGTTTGTTTGTTTAGTACCTATCCTTATCATTATTTGGGAAAACACAATCTTTCTTCAAAGAGCCTTTTATCTTACACCTTATGCCAACTTATCATGTTTAAGTTTGATTTTATGTGCTGAGTTTATGTCAAAGTTATTTCCAAAATTTTTAGATTAAATCAAATCACATCATGCCTATTTGTTTGAGCCTAGATTTTGACTCAGCATTTAGATAAAAGACCTAGAAACTCAAATTTTTCCTTTCCTAGTTTAGACTTTATTTGGAACACTTTAACCTAGACCTTTGACATGTTGATTTTTATTTAGATGCTTGACCTTTTATATGTATGATATTTGACATTTGACATTTGATGTTAGTCTATTTCATGTCAATTTTTAGCATAAATTATTTTGGAGATACAACTCCACCTTTAACCGAGTTAAACCAAGTTTGAAACATTTATCTTTTAGACATAGTTTTTTAGATTTTTTAGAACTCTAAGCCTTTTTATTTCATAGATTTCATAATTTATGTGGATATGACTCATTAAATTTATGGTGGAGTCACATACAATCCAACTTATGATAGAATGGTTACATAAAATTCCAGTAGGAGTCCCTAAAGAGAGATTTTCTAAGGAGTTTTATCATTCTCCCTACAATACTCTATATGGGGAACATAATCATAATCCACAAAATATAAATTGAAACATTGATTGGTATGAAGAGGCTTGTGAAGAGGACTTTGAAGACCCAACTATAGATAATATTTTTTGGGATACCGATCCATACCCTCTTTGTAATAATTAGTACATGGAACACAGTCAAGAACTAACTTATGAGCCAACTCACAATTGGGATGATATGGTTTATGAGGAAGACTTGGAAACTTTAGATTATGTGAGTAATCAAGCTCTACCACATCATACCATTTATATTCTAGTACTACAATGTCACACCATTCCCATACCAAGACCTCATCCTTTGGTTTGTATGAGAAACCAAGCTCCACAACACCCAACCATTTATATACCAAGACCTCATCCTTTAGTTTGTGTGAGCAATCAAGATCCACAACACCCCTTCATCATTCCAAGACCTAGTCCTTTGGCTTATGCAAGCAATCAAGCCCCAAAATGCCCTATCATTACCATCTTAAGACTTTATCCTTTGGCTCATACATGCAATCATGCCCCATAATTCCCTACCATTATCTAACCATAAGTCATTCCTTATCCAGTACCAATCTCATCTAAACCTCAACTGATCCAATCATTAAAAGACCAAACTATGTTCAAAATTGATATCTTCCAACTCATTGGAAACCAAGGCCAAAATAACCAACCAATTCAAGATGGGTTTTTTAAACCAACCATTTGTCATAAGTCAACCTATGATGAATTACCTATTGATCCTATATTAGTTGTCGAGGAGTCTAACTCTAATAAGCTAGTCTTTACTGAGTTACTTCTTAATGATTATAACTTTCTTTGGGAAAATTATTACCTTGACCATATGCCTACTTTTTAAGATCCCCATATTGACAAGCTAGTCTTTGAGGATTTATCTCTTGACCTTATTCCCATCCTAATGGAGTCCCACTCTAACAAACTAGTATTTATGGAGCTTATTATGCCATCATAGGTCATTAATTATCTAAAACAAAATATTTAGCAAGAAATCATTGTAATATAGTACCTATCAGATGAATAATTAGATTTAGATTCAAGTTAGATTCCTTAACCAACATCAAATTTACCATCAAAAACTGAATCCACATCATTCTCAACATCTGATTCAGAGTCCCTTGATTTAGAATCAGATTAAAAGAAGAATATGTTCATGGTTGTTAAAACATTGGTTACAAATGCCTTTTATATCAATTTTAATACATTTGTGATCCTTCTATATTTTATAATGATGTGTAATTTAGCTTCGACACAAGTTATCCTAGTATCTTCTATGAGTATTGTGTGGTCTTTCCCCATTATATTACCATTCCATAGGCCATTACCATTCCATCTCCCATCAATGTTGACTGGGATCAATAGAATCACACTTTATTAAAATTCATCCATGGCAACATATCATTTGAATAAGATCAAGGAGGCCAAGACCACATTCATATAATAGAAGAACACTCTCCTAGTGAAACCTTTACATAGGCACTAGGGGATAATCAAGGTCAAAACTTAACATCTTCTAGTTAATTTTTTTTTATTAGTGCTATAATATACTCAAAATTAAAAGTTAACATTCCTTATTGAAACCTTCTTAGAGGTGCTACGAGACAATCAAGACTTCATTGGTGGAAAACTCTTTGAGACACCAATAGCTAAGCATAAAAGTTCACTACTTGATGAAGACAAAATTAAAGATCAAATTAAAATGCCTTCCTATCTATAGCCTAATCATATGGTATCTAATCTCAAGATAAAATAATATAAAAATATGGTGGTCTTATCGAGAGAACAAGTCTTCAGCCCTACCACAACTAAAATTATGTTAAATCCAACATCAACAACATTACATATGACTGAATGTCCTAGTCTTCATTTATTTCCCAACCATTCCACATTCCATTATCATCCTCTATTTCATTTCAAAATCAAACCTACCATCCATTATTTATCCTTATTTACCATCCATTGTCACACTTTCCTTTATAGAGGCTACAAAGATACCTTATTTCAACACATGAAGGAATCAAAATCAATGACCAATGAAGATCACAAAAGCATTCTTGAAAACCAAATTTACAAGCCATTTTTGACATAGTAGTTATTTATATGAGGTGTGGGCTAGCAATTAACATGATCAAGTATTCCATTTGTATCATTTATTTTTTAGGACGTGCATCTCTCTATCAACAAGAACAAGAGAATAACAAACAACACCCAAGCCAAAAACATATACGATACCATTTCACATTGCCATGCCATCGCCATTGTTACATATCCATTTGACATTGTCATGTATCTTTCTATTCACCCCATCAATTGGGGGCAAACTCTCTTACCATTTTATACATCCTATCATTCTATTCCTAACTAGACCAAAGCCCATTTTTAGTCATCCTACCCAATCTTATTTTAATATTGGTTCATTTGGTTCTTCATACACCTTTTTGTGGAGGGATTCTAATCAAGTTTCAATAATTAATCTAATTCATGTTTACAATGATAGTTTATGAAATTAGTGTGACAGTTGATCTAGTAAGATATGTTTCATCCTATCAAGTTTGTTTATGTGAACTTGATTATAACTACCTATGGGTAAATCAATGTTTCACCAATCTTTGTACTAGTTATAAATTTCTATGGAAAAATTGGTATCATTGACCTATGTCATTGTATCCTAGTTATAACTGCCTATGGGAAAACTAGTGGTAATACTTGTTTATCATGCATTATCACATCACCTTGCCATTACTATTTTCATTTGGCTGGCCATTTTCTAGATTTGAGAACTTATTGGGACCTAGTTGGTTTTTCCTTACCTTTTGTATGGATGGAATTAATATGACTTAAGGTCATTTTAGGACTATATGGGTCATGCTTAATTCATGTTGAGGTCACCTTAGTCCCTCTTTCCATATGCTCTCCCTATTTTATGATCAACCTAAGCCAAACACTCTCACAAATTTATGAGAAGGTATCTTGTCATTATATACCAGGTTAAGATACCTAAAAATTCCAAAAATAATCATAACATTTCAAAAATCCAAAAACATCTATCTTGTCTAAGCCTAGTCAGTTATCCTTGATCTGTCTTACTAGGACATGGTCATTATTAGGATGCTTTCTTTTGCTTTTATTTTCAATATTTCTATTTGTTTTTTTGCTTCAAGTTGTTTTCTAATTTTCTTTTTATTTTTTTGTTTGTTCACTTGCCTATTTGTTTGCTTTCAACACTATTGCCTAAACTTTGTCTATATGTATGCATTGGGTGATTCCTTACACACATTATTCTTGAGTCTATCCATATTCATAGGTCAACATTGTCATCATGGTTTTTATCATTAGCGTATTATTTTCAAGTGTTTATTATATATTGAGAGTTAGTCTTTATGAATTTTTTGGCCAAGTCTTCATGGTGCTATATCATGAAGCCTACCATCACATGCTACAACAAAAATTAGCTTTAGGAAGGCCTACAACAAATGAAGTTATATAAGTTTCTCCTTGGCACCTTCAAAAATCCTTCCATCCCACCCTTGATCAAATCAACCCATTAACCATTCTAGTTGTATCATTTCTATTCAAGACAAGCATCTCCTTATTGGTAGGTATAATTGAATCATTCACACTAATCAATCTTATTCTTCTATTCATCTCTTTCATCACTTTGCACCTACTCATCTTTAATCTATATTCTAGGTTATATTCTTAAGTCATGCTTGTTCATCAACCTTAACTGGGGCATAATCATCTTTAGCCAATCGAGGTCCTCTTAATGATTATAACTAACTATGGGCAAATCATTATTTTGACTTATATTCCTGATTATAATTGTGTTTAGGTAAATCAATAATATTTTTAAATCAATGCATGTAAATTTTTTATTATTTGGATTAATTTAAACCATGGGTTAATTCTACCTTTCTTCTTGCTTCTTTTTGAGGGACTGTCCATCAATAATTGTGATGGCCACTCCCTTAAGGGGGCATCATCATAGGCTTCCCAAAAACCATTTGGAGCTTTATTATTCAATCATCTTCTTTTTTTTGGAATATAGTCCATTTATCATTATTTGAGAAGACATTATTTTACCTATGGTTTAAAACATCTTTTCAAACAAGGGAAAACTATAAACACCTAAATCTGGCCACTAATAAACTCCAACCAAGATTTTGGCTAGTTTCTACCCAAAATGCGCAATTTGTCCTAAAAATACTAAAACATGCTAAATGATGTGAAAATGACATATTAAAGTGTTGATTTTGGCCTGGGTATCCCTAAATGAGTTCATTTAATTTATGGTATAGCTAACTTTGATCAGATCATTTGGAGTCAAAATGCTAATTTTGTACCAAGGTGCTCTGGATTAATCTTTCCTATCAAATCTCTTGTACAAGACATGTGCCTTGATTGTTTGATATTGATAACATCCTAAATATAATAATGGATCCAATGCACCTGACATCACCTTCCAATTAAAATCTAGTCAAAATTTAGACCAATAATAAAGCATTCTGATCAATTTGAGTAATTTGTGCACAAAGTGATTAAACATGCTTAAGAGATAATTAATCCAAGTTAGAGCCTAATAAATAATTTGTTTTAGAAATTAATATTGAATATTCATTTCCAAAACAAATTAATAATTAGTCTCTAACTTGGATTAATTAGCTCTTAAGCATGTTTAGGCACTTTGTGCAAAAATTACTTAAATTAATCAAAATGCCTTGTTATTGGTCCAAATTTTGACTAGATTACAATTAAAAGGTTATGTCAGATTCATTAGATTTGTTATTCCATTTAAGATGTTGTCAATATCAGATAAAGAAGGCACATGTCTTGTGTAAGATATTTTATAGGAAATATTAATCTAGAGCACCTAGGTGCGAAATTGGCATTTTGACTCGAAATGATCTAATCAAAGTTAGTTAGCCCATAAATTGCATGACCCCATTTAGGGATACCCTAGCTAAAATTAGCAATTGAATATGTCATTTTCACATCATTTAGTGTGTTTTAGTTTTTTTAGGCCAAATTGTGCATTTTGGGTGGAAGTTGGCCAAAATCCTAGTTGGAGGTTATTAGTGGCTAGATTTAAGTGTCTACAGTACTATGGTTTTATAGTGGATTATTGAACATTTTTTAATTTTGATGATCCCTTAGATGTGATCCAAAAATCATGGTAGGATATCCATGAAGTATAATTTGTTTTGACAACTCTATTGCTATTTTATTAGAATGAAATTCCCTAAACTATACAAATCTACATTTAGATATAATCTATAAATGGAAAATCTATATATAGAAATATTATATATACTAAGTGTTCTGAGGTAGACTGAATATGCCCTCACATAACTATTTTTTAGGTAATCACACAAAATCCTTTCCCAAGAAGTCTTTGAGTTACTAGGTATGATTTTGTGTCACTTATTTTAATTATAATTTTAGGGTTGAATTCATCTTAAAATATTATTTTATTAGTTCAAGAAAGGAAAATCATCCTCACAAGTATTTAAATTAGTGAATAAAATTATCTCAAAGATTTTCCTAGAGGGGGATAAACATTAAGGAGTCAAACCCCTATTAGACAATTTGATTATATTACATCTTCAAAAAATGTGGATGAAACTCCATTTATTATGCAAGACCCTATTATTTCTAAATCATTATCACAATCTCTACATCAAAATTGTAACTCCCTTAGTTAAAATCAGGGGGCATCTATATTCACTAGATAAGGAGCTTAGTTGTGGGTGATCAAATTTTATTTTAGTGATTGCAATGGATAAATTGATTTTGTTACAATGGTGCTAAAAGAATTAGAAGTGACTAAGAATAATTTTAGGTTTAGAAATATGACAAAAAATTGAAGTGGACATATATGTTTAAAAGACCATATATTACAATGTGTATGCCTACTATTATACCACCAGGCCCACTTATTTCTCCTAATAATTAATAATGTTACATATTCAAAAATTGTGGATGAAACTCCACTTATTATGCAAGAGACTATTATTTATTAATCATTACCATTAGTTCCAAAGTTCCATGATGATAATTTTACCTCTATTTCCATATTTTAACTTCTATAATTTTCATTGTAATATGGTCTTGTAGTAGATTATTGAATATTTTCTAATATTGATGGTCCTTTGAATGTGATCCAAAACCTATTGGAGGAGACTGATCAAATGTAATTTATTATGATGAGTCTATTGCTATTTTAATAGATTGAAATTCTCTGAATTATATAAATTTACATTTAGATACAATATATAAATGGATCAAAGTCTATATATATAAAAACTATAAATAGTAGGTGTTTTGAGGTAGACTGTTTATTCCCTCACATAACCATATTAATTTAAATACACACACAAAATCCTTTCCTAAGAGGTCTTTGAGTTAATAGGTTCAATTTTGTGTCACTTATCTTAATTACCATTTTGGGGTCAAATTCATCTCCAAATATTAGTTTGTAAATTCAAGAAAAGTGAATCGACCTCATAGGTATTTGAATTGGTGAATTAAATTATCTCAAAGGTATTATAGGGGGATAAAAATTAAGGAGTCAAATCACTATTTAAAGATAATTTAATTATGTTCCATCCTCAAAAAATGTGGATGAAACTCCACTTATTATGGAATAGCCTATTATTTATAAATCATTACCATCATTTACAAAGTTCAAGGATGATAATTTTAATTTTATTTTCATATTTGAACTTTTATAATTTTCATTATATGTCTTATAGTGGATTATTAAACATTTTTCTAATTCTGATGATCCTCTAGATGTGATCCAAAACCCATGATAGGAGACACATCAAGTGTAATTTGTTGGACTCACATAAGTTAGGGATTGACCAAATATGCTTAGGGGTTACTTACAAGGGTAGGGAGAGTTTGATATGAGTTGACACTCAGCCAACTTCATAATAAGAATCACCAAAGGCTTTGTGAATTTAGTAATTTTTTTACTAGATGCATTTTTTAATATAACTTGTTGTGGCACCTTCATGTTAAATATTTGATTGGTATAACATTTTGGTTCATTTCGATTAACATTATAAGATGGCTTGATCTTAAATTTTCATGTATTACATTAGGTTATATGTCATGGTCCCAAACTTTACTAGCTTGTTTAATACAAAGAGTTTCATTTTTCAATCATGTTTAGGGTCACCGAGTTGTTTCTCATAAGTCATAGATTCTAGTGCTACATAGTGTGGTGACAAGGGATGAAATGATAGCTCTAATGCCAAAGGGTTATGTAAGACATATTTTGAATCAAGAACATAATTTGGATGCCTTTTATGTTTTATTCTCAATGAGAGATTTTTTTCTTCTAATGCTTTAATCATTTATAATGAGGATTGTTAAAAGGCCCCACCTTGGTTATTTTACCTTGATTTACAATATTTTGTCTGAAATACAAATCTTAAGATCTAAGACATCTATAAAAGGATTTAATTTTAGTATATAATAATATATGGAAATTATGCAAGAGACTATTATTTATTAATCACTACTGTCAGTTCTAAAGTTCCATGATGATAATTTTACCTCTATTTCCATATTTTAACTTCTATAATTTTAATTGTACTATGGTCCTGTAGTAGATTATTGAACATTTTCTAATATTGATGATCCTTTGAATGTGATCCAAAACCTATGGGAGGAGACCCATCAAGTGTAATTTGTTATGATGAATCTATTGCTATTTTAATAGATTGAAATTCTCTAAATTATACAATTTTACATTTAGATACAATATATAAATGGATCAAAGTCTATATATAGAAAAACTATGAATAGTACGTGTTTTGAGGTAGACTGTTTATTCCCTCACATAACCATATTAATTTAAATACACACACAAAATCCTTTCCTAAGAGGTCTTTGAGTTAATAGGTACAATTTTGTATCACTTATCTTAATTACCATTTTGGGATCAAATTCATCTCCAAATATTAGGTTTTAAATTCAAAAAAAGTGAATTGACCTCATAGGTATTTGAATTGGTGAATTAAATTATCTCAGAGGTATTGTAGGGGG